>JBANCZ010000636.1:0-31633 GCA_037040025.1 Sphaerogastrella javana | reverse complement strand
ATTTTTAACACGATGAAAAAATATGATGTTGTCTATTCAATGACTTGATGTATACTAAATAGGTTTCACAGAGATCACAGCAAACAAAAAAAAAATAAATAGAGGCTCAATCACAACAAATATTCCCTATCGAGACATTTGTAATGTGAGGCTCACTTCATACCGGTATACTTGGTACAGACGGAAATCAAAAACATTTTATCAATTAATTATTTTTAAAACGTTAAAATTCAAAGAAATTCTTTTTTAGTTGAAAATAACTCAAGAAATTTTAAATTTTTAAAGTTTTTTCTCTTAATATATTACAAATATAATTATTTTTTTTATTATAATTATTTTTAATTATTACTACAAATTATTGTCACTTGACGAACTGTTTTTAGCTGCAATTAAAATGTCTAAAAAATAGCTAAATTGATAGCACTGCCAGACGCTATGTACATTTGCAAGTAATTGTGGGGAATTATAATTTCAAAACAAATTAAAAAATTTATTTTGTAGTTTCATATGAATATGTATGAATATATATGTGTACATAGTAATATATATGTACATACAATTGACAAAAAAGTGGCAAAAACAAAAAGAAGACACATTTTGGGTGTTACTGGTTTTTTTTTTTGCTATCGCTTTCTGTCTTTTTTTCTAGTGCCACAGCAGCTGGGATGTTTTTGGAAGAAGGGTCGCGGGGTATCGGGGAAATGGGACATGTCAAGGGAGCTTGGCGTGTGGAGGAGTTTTAGGTCCGTTGTGGAACATGGGTCGGGCACTTCTTCATTAATTTTCATGGCGGCACAAGAACAATGCCCGGCAACGAACCCCAGACCAATGGCTCTGCCATTCTCCAATCCCCCATGCCCCCGCCCATGCCACTGCCCCTTTTGGCACACCAATATGAAAACGTAGAAAACAGAAATGATGAAAAAATGCTGAAGAAGAAGAAGAAGCAGGGAATAACAGAAAAGTTACTCCTGGTTTTTGCCAAGTTGTGGGTGTGTTTTGTGCAAATGAGTGAGCGAGAGCCCAAGAGTGGGCAGAGTGGGAAGGTCGGAGCGTAAAGAGAAAAACTGGAGTTTCAATGGGTATGGGCATGGGTATGGGCTGGTGGTTGTCTCGCTCTTTCTGCCTTCGACAGTGTGTGTGTGTGTGTGTGCGTCTCTTTGTGTGTGTGTGGGTTGATTACTTTCTGTTTTAGGTGCCTGTCCGTCCACGCCCAACGAGCTCCTTTAACCCAAACCTAGCTTAGCAACTTCTGAAGGGAAGTACGCATTTTTATGTTTGCTCGCTTGGGCTAGCGGTCCTTATTTTTTTTTTTGTCGTTTTTTATCTCAAAGCGAAGGATGCGAAGCCCTTTTTTGTTACCCCGCAACCTAACCCCAAGCCAAGTTCTATCGCCCTGCCACATCCACCGTAATGGAGGACTCACTGAGACAATTGTCGACGCAACCGAACCGACGCTGAAGCAGAATAGTAGTAAAAGAGTGGGCAGAGCAGGGGCAGGGACAGGGACAGGGATCGGGACGATGGCACTGAAGAGCTAGAGCTCTGTTAGAGCCATGTTGGATGCGTGGGGGGTGAAAAAGAAATTGCAATTTTTTGCGTAGACGTATAAAGAGAAAGGAAAACGTCTTGGCAACACTGTTTGGACATGCCTCAGCTACCTTCCCTTTGGCTACACGCTGGAACGCTCTAATGAATTTCCGTCCAGACCAAAAATAAAAGAACGAAGAAAACTCTACAGAAAAGCGAAGAAAACAATTAAAGTGGACTTAGCTTTGCCTGGGACTGGGGATTCAAACTGACGCACCCATAATCATAATTGCGCGAGCCCCCCCTTAAAAAAAATACTTACCCCTTCAGCTTGTCGATGGTCGGCGGCAATTTTTTCTCTTTTCCATAAAAAAAAATTTAAGGATCTGTCTCAACTGCCCTTGCTCAGTCTATAGCTATAGTTACCCCCATTCTTCATTCTTTTTTTTTCTAAATGTCTCTGCGTATATATCTCTACGTCTCGCTGCAGCCTTTCCAATCCCTTTGCTTAATTGTGTCCCTTTTTGGATAGCTGTCCTTCATTTTTGTCGCAACCCCTACCACTCGGATCAGGTCTTTGGCATGAGCACAATTTTCACTTGCTTTTAATTTGTCAATTTGGTGCTCCTCCTTTTGGTATTTCCTTTGGCTGGACATTTTTTCTTTATGTTTGCTGATGAGCTTTAAAAAACAACAACAACAACAACAACAACGGCAAAAAAAAAGTTTCAAAACAAGGTGGCAATTACTTATTTTGGCTTTTCAGCGACTTGCGTTTTAATTACTTGGGGAGATTTAGCAAGACTCTTGCTTCAGGGATTTACATTGAAGTTAGCACATTCTTACGTGTTAAGTGTTTCTATTTGTTAGGGGTTGGCTGATGTCTCAGATGCTTCAAGGTCCGAAACGTCGAATCATTTCATACAATTTATTTTTGAAGCTTATATTGAGTAGAATATATCCTGAAAAAATAATCATTCGATTAATTGAAATCAAATTTATAATTATAATACAAATCAATCAATGAATTTTGAGATATTTTGATCACGTTTTCTGCTTATTTGTTGCCTTGTTTTCGATTTGATATCTTGAATTGATAGTGATGGTTCTGCTGATAAAGCAGCTGATCGCAAGAACTTATCGATAGTTGAGACTTAAAAAACGAGATTGCATACAATTTTTATAGGCGTTCGAACTTATAACAAGACCAATTCAAAATAAATGACGGTTCTGCAAGTTGAACGGCTTGTCGCAAAAACTTATCGAAAGTTCACATTACAGAGTTATGTTAAATTAGAAATAATAAACAAATTATAATCTAATAAGATAAGAGAATGCATTCAATTCTAATAAGTATAAATATTCAAATTTCAAAATCAATAGAGTGATCGCAAGAACTTATCGATAGTTAGGACTTTACAGAATCATGTTAAGTTAAGAGCGATAACAAACAAATTAAAAACCAAAAAGCATCGAGATTGCATACATTTTATATCGATATACAGGCAAATTTAAAATAAGACCAATTTAAAATTAGATTCCATATACTTACAAAAAAAGGAAATTGTCTAGAAACACCTCGATAAATAGACTGAATAAATGATGAATTGTAAAATTCATAGCAACCGATTGTACTTCCGTTAAAAGGGAGGGAAGAGTAACACTAAAAAAGGTGAAGCAAAAATGAAAGAGCAATAAGAAGAATGCCGATGGGAAAATAAACAACAGATTAAGGCCAGACAATGCTAAAACGTGGCATGAGAAAATATAAATGGAAGGGCAAAAGGCGATGACACAACAAGTGGATGGCAACAGGAAGCAGAAGATGTCTGAAGAGAAGTGAAGAGAAGAGAAGAGAAGGAATAATGAATTCGTTTGGCAAACGCAAATTGATAAATTAAGCGCCACTTATGACAAAGCAAAACAAGAGACGTAGACAGAATGAGAGAGAGAGAGAGTGTGTGAGAAACAACACAACAAGAAACAAGAACATGAAGAAATAAAGAAATCAAAATAAATGGCAAGGACACGCACGACAACAACAACAACAACAAGCAACAAACAACAACCACAAAGTGCACGCAAATTGAAGCGGCAATAAAAAATAAAAGAGAGCGCATAAACAAGAAGAAAACAAACAAAAAATAATAAAAGTCAAAAAGACAGAAAACTTTCCCGCTACCTGTCTCGCTCCCACGCTTGTTGACTCTTTCCTGCTGCACACACACACACACACACACGCACACACACACACCAAAACGAGTTGAGAATAAAAAAATAGAAGCAAAACAATTAACGTCCTTGGCGAAAATATTTTTTTGCATCGAAAACCCAAGCTAAAAAGAAGCAAAAGAATACGTAGACGAAAAAACAAGAAACTTGAGTTTTCCACCACACACACACACACACAGAGCACTCTCACACACATATGCACACTCACTCGCATAAAAAAGAAGTGCAAAAAGCAAACGAAGAAATTATCCAAACAAAAAAAGTGCACAGAAATAGCAACAGGAAGGAGAAAGGCGCCGCAAAAAACGTGAGGCAAAACAAACAAATAAACAAATAAGGCGAACAAACAACACAACAAGAACAACTACAACAACAACAAGGAGAACAGCAAAAGCAACACAAAACGAAGCCAACGTCAACGTTGGCAGCGCAGTCGACGCCAACGTCGACGCCAACGCCAACGCTGAGAGCGTGTAGCCATTGTGAGAGTGCAAAGAGAAGACGATTAAACTCTTGTTGTTGTTGTTGTGGTTGTTGTCCATGCTGATGATGATGTTGATAACGGAGACGATGATGATAATGATGATGATGATAATGATGATTGCACGCACGCACACGAAGCGTAAAGAAATGCGCAGGCATAAAGTATTTGGAAGCAACAAATACGAAGCATATAATAAAAAAGACGACAAACTAGAAAACAAGCAACAAAAATTATACTCAATGACAATGCGAGCAAGAACAACAGCAGCAGCAGCAGCAACAGCAGTAGCAGTAGCAGAGACAACAACCTGTTGATATTTTGACACACACACACAGAGAGAGAAAAAGGAAGGAGAGAGAGAGAGAACGATTGACTGTTGTGTGTGTGTGTGTGTGTGTGTGTGTGTGTGCGAGAGAGCGCGTTCTGCAACTCAAGCGGAAATGCAAATAAACAAACACGAGGCGCTGCTCGTCTGAGCGCAAGAGCGAGAGCACAAAGACTGTGAGCGAGATGGCAATAGCAAGAGCAATGCGTCGTGAATCAGCTCTGGCTGCTTTTCATTGTATGGTCACACTGACACACACAAACAGACAGGCTCTTACACACACACACGCACTCTCTCTCTCTCTCTATCACACACACACACACACACTCTCACATTTGAAAGGCTTTGAATAACATTATGAGAGTTTCGCCTTTTACTTTTAACACTTTGGCCAAATAAAACAAAAGCGCAACTACGCGCTAAACAAAAAAAAAAAAACAAAAAAACAAAACAAAACAAAAACAATAAAATGAAAGGCAAATATGTATAAACAAAACAAAAAAGAGAAAAGAAAACAACGAAAACGAAGCGAAAGTTGCAACATGGCTAAAGGAATTTACGACTTTTGCTGAAATCAATTCAAAAGTGGCACAGAAAACCCGCACAAAATGAAAAAATAAAAAAAAAATTAAAAAACAATAACAACAAACAATTCTCGCAATTTTTCTGCTTCGAATGTTTTTTTTTATTTTGCTCTGTCTTGTTGTTTCTGTTCGCTTGCATAGATTTTTTATGCTTCTACGTTTGGGTTTTTCTTTTCCATTTTTTTTATTTTTATAGAGCACAAAGGTCTATCGGAATTTTTGATTTATCATTTTCATTTTGTTTTTTTTTTTACTTTGTTTTTTTTTTTTTTTTGGAGCTTTACGTGGAGCACTTGTTACATTTCGCACTCTGTCTCTTTCGGTGTTTTGTGGCTGGATTCGAGTTGTCAAAGATATATGTAGTATTTCTGAGCGGATTGATTGCGTTTTAATTGCTTTTTATTGCCGTTTGAGATTTGATAAATAAAAGCGCTGAAATGCAGAACTTGAATAGAAATATGTGATAAAAATAAAAAAAATAAATCGGTTAGAAATATGTGTTAAAAAAAATAACAAAATAAGTGTTAAATGCTGCTTAAATTAGGAGAGCTCAAAGCCATAGAAGCATTTTTTAAAAAATTAAATTTTTGCTATAAAAAATAAAAATTAAAATATAAATTGAAAAAAAAAATATTTAAAATAAAAATTAATTAGTAAATTGCAGCTATTAAATTACTGATTAATTTTAATTTTTAATTTTTTTTTAAATTTTATTTTATTGAGCAAAAATTTTGCAATATTAAGAGCATTAAAATCATAAACATTACTATAAATTTAAATTAAAACATATATTTTAAATAATCTTTTATTTTTGACATTCTTCATAAAAAACTAAAAAACTTTTATTTATTTACATATATATATGCAATTCTTTAGAATTTCATACATGATTTTTTAAATTTCAATTTAAATCCGTTCTTGTTTATTTTCAATAGAAAATTTATTAAGTCAATTATATGACAAATGATTATTAATTAATTTGCCATAGATCTAAATGAAAAGCAATAGGATTTTAAATATTTGTGTTTTAATTTTGCATTTATAGAAGTTTATTAAGCCCCCAAAAATAAACTGACTAGACGCACTCACAATCTAAATGAAACAAACACAAAAAAAATAACAAAATTTATACAAAATACAAACAATTCTCGAAGTAATTATTTTGTGTTTCGACTGGAGCAAATGTCAGAGCACAGACATTCTCCTGCTGCTGCTCCTGGAGTCCTACACCTTTTCCACTGCGACGAATTCCTGTAGTAGTCTATAGTCCAGAGTCTCCAGGGTCCCTGGATTTAGGGGGGGTAATGGGTTGAAATTTTCCGGGCAGAAAATATAAGCATACAAAACGTATATATACATTTGGCAAAAGCTTGAATTATATTTTCTAACTAATTTCAGAAGCTAAGGCACAAACATTTCTCATGCTGTGAATCTCTGCTATTCCTCTCTGTCTCTCTCTCTCCCTCTTCCTCTTTTTCTCTCTCTCTTCCTCTATCTGTCTCTCCCTTTTTCTCTCTCTTTCTTATCGCTCTCTCCGCCTCTTGTGCTTATAGTGTTTAGTTTTCCGTCTCATTTTGGTAAGGAAGAAATGCATTGATTATGCATGCGTAAAGGCTTCAACTCCAGAACCACACTGAATGCCCAGCCTTTGATCTTGGGAGAACGTATACTTGCCCAGTTACTGCTCCTACTCCTGCTGCTGCTGCTGCTGTTGTTGCTTGTTGAGGCTTTCAAGTAAAAAGATAAGACAGATGGACAATTTACTGTGAGCAGCCCCATTTCTAGCCATGCCTACCACGTGCACATACCAAAACTGTCCCAAGATTTACTCAGACTCTCATGCAGTTACCCCTCTCCACTCTGTGTCTATGTGTATATGCATCTGTGTTTGAATTTTCTTGAAAATTCTGCACGTAAGTTTGCTTTTTGTTTGTCTCTCTCTCTCGGTGTGTGTGTGTGTGTGTGTGTGTGTGTACATTTTCTACAAATTAAAAGCACACATACATATATACATATGGCTTTCAGTTGTGTCACCCTCTTGGGAGAAATTACAGCACACCCCCTTGCCTCTGTGTTCTAAGGAATTATGCACAAAACTTCATTCGTTCAACGTTGCGTATACGTAACGTTTTTGGACTTGGGGGCCCTCCGCACAGTCTGTTGCTGCTGTGTGTTGATTAGATTTTCTTCCAAGAAAACTGACCGAAGCGCACTTCTCATACGTCAGCACAAAATGTGTATGTGTGTGTGTGTGTGTGTGAGTGTAACCGCAAGCCCACACACACACACACACACATACACAAACATGAGAGAGATGCATATGTATTTTCTGCATTACTTTTACTCGAAGAATTTTTGGCTCTGTGCTAGTGTATGCTTGCATTTTAAGAAGCTGACCACACACACGCACACACACAATCACACTCACTCACTCACACTCACACTCGCACTCACTCGCATACACTCACATAAACACATAACTATATGTAGAAGCATGTGCAGCTCTTCTCTCTCTCTCTTTCTTTCTGTTTATCTTTGTTTCATTCTGTTTTTCTGTCTCATTCTTTCTCTCTCTCTCTCTCCCTTTCTCTCTCACACACACACACACACATTTACACCCACGTGCAGTCGGATGCAGCTGTGCAAAGGCTTTTCTTGAGCATTTTCCAATGCACATTTTTGCATTTTGTGTAGAAAGAGTCCACAGTCAAATGTTAGAGCGAGAGCTTTAATTTGAAAATTTCTTATTAGTTAGCCACCCTTTCACACACACACAGAAACACACATACACACAAACTACACATAGTGTATAAATGCAGCTGTGCGAGGGAATAAGCTATATATATCTATGTATTTTTGCAAAGAAAATGCAGCAAAGTTTGTGGTTTTGGTTTATGTTTCGGTTGCCCCAAAAGTCTCCGAATTTTTGCCAATTTTTTCCTTTTTTTTGTGGAATGAGTGTCAAGTGCTTGGTCAACCTGTGTATGTATGTATGTGTGTGTGTGTGTATGTAAATACAATAGAACATTTTCCATTTTTTAGCATTTGAGCGAAATAAACTGTTTTAATTGGATGGCAACCGAAAAAAACTAAATTAGATGACCTTACAAAACATATGAAAAAATCTTTAAAATATTTAAATATGAACCCTTAATTTATATATTTAAAATAAAAAATATGCGCCCTTAATTTATGTATTTAAATTAAATTTATAATTTATTTTTTAAATATGATTTTAATTTAAATTATCAATCTATGCATAGAGCTATCTTAAAAACCAAAAACTTCTAAATAATATAAATAAATAAATTCTACATATATATACATTTATATGTATATTATATATAGTGGAATATTTTATGCCGCAAATGGAAAAGTAAATTGCTCATTTATGTATGTATAAGACATAGAATTTCCCCTAATGCACAGACTCCGGGTTTATTGCAACAAGAAAATGCAATTTCTTAAGACATTTCGCCCCCATACACCCCCCGGAAAACTTCAAAAAATCCCAAAACAGCAAAACCAAACATCTAAGCCACACACACACACATGGACATACTCACATGCACACACACACACACACACACACACACACGCACACATACATACACAATGATATAAAGGGAAAATTTTAATGAAAATGCATCTTAAGAAAAATGAGAATGAACATAAGACGAAATGCATGCGTTAGAGCGGGACCAATATAGGGCACAAGTGCCTGCAAATCGATATCGTTGCATAGGCCTATGTATAAAGGAGGCGGAGGCTGTCCATAATAATAATTATAGCAAGACAACACTTATAGCAAGATAAACTCTGGCCTGGTCATTGCCCATTTTTAAGAGCATTATACCCACTCCTATAACACACACACACACACTCACACACACGCACAACCACACACACACACACTCATAGTCACTCTCTTTTTCTCTCATTCGTTTTTAGTGACTGTTGCCATCTCTGTCTCTGTCTGTTGCTGAAATAATTATAAGAACATGCCATATATAATAAAGGTGCAACTTAGCTTTTCCTTAAGTTTCTCTGCATACAAACATATAAATTTATATGCATATATATATATATATATATGTATGTATATATATATACGCATATATATCTATATCTGTATTGCATGTGCAAAATTGTAGGTGTCACCTTAGCCAGAAGGCAGCAATAGCAAGTACAACAACAACAGCAGCAAACATAGCTCAGACTCAAACCCAAACCCAGGCGCAAATGCCTTGAATCTATTTAGCTCATCCACATCGATTGTCTGCTAAAGTCATTGATGAGTACACTGAGCGCCAAAACTAACTGATTAATATATATACTAAATAAACTAGTATTGCCAACTAATTAACTGAAACTTTAATAATTTTATTATATATTTTTTATGATAAAATCATTTCAAGATTAAAGCAACAATTATGCACAAAGACTAGGAATAGTGCGATTAATGATATGATGCACAATAATCTATTATTCTCCTGCAAATTTCGATTTAATCAAATTGAAAAAATTGTAATGTACATAATAGAAAGATTAAAATTAATCATGTAATTAAACAATCGATAAATAGATTTTCTTTTGCCATCCCTAACAAAAACTAAATATTATAATCTATTGACATCAAATATTTTACATAAATTTTTTGCATACTTTTTTTTAGCAATTGTTTACATAGCCTAGCTCATTTTTCTATGTGCAATACCAAACTGACCACCAAAAATGGAGGAGGGGGTAGGGGCGCTGATATAGAGCAGGGATGAGAGCATAAGGCCCAGGGTTCCGGCGGCTACTCGGTAGCCCTCATATTGTGTGTGCGTGTCGCTGTCATAGATGCTTTTGTTCTATGATGATGCATCGCCATCATTATGATTTTCTATACACACCCACACACACGCACACACACATGCATACAAATGTGTGTTGTGTGTGTGTGTGTGGGTGTGTGCGTGTGGACGTATGTGTGGGCTTGTGGGCGTGTGTAGGTGTATCTTCCGCATTTGGTTTGAGCCTGTGTTTGTATATAATTTTCCACATATAAATATGCATACAGGCTCTGCCCTCTCTCTATCTAACTCTTTCTCTCACTGCCATTCTTTCTTCTCACTCTTTCTCTCCCTCTCTCTGCCCCTATTTCTCTGTCTGCCTCGCTCTCTTTCACGCTTGTTCTTTCGCTTTGTGTGCGCCTCAAACCTTTCATTCAAGCTTTTCATACCATTTACCCCCGCTGTGTGTATAATTATGCAATTGTATGTGTGTGCGTGTGTGTGTGTGTGTGTGTTGGTGCGTATTGGTATTATTATTTTATTTTTCATTTTTTGTTTGTATTGTTTTTTGTTCATTTTTCAATGTTTTTATTGCATTGCAGTGTGTGTTTTTAGCTGACAATCGGTTAGCGCGCTGCATACCACATGCCACATGCCTCGTGCCTCGTGCAACATATGGGATGCAACTGCAGGCGCGGCACGTTCATTCAATTAAACACATTAACTTGATTTTCAATTAACTTTAAATATATGAGAGCCAAATTTCGTATGATCAATCAATAAAATGCATGCCGGATTGTAATCATTATCAATATGACATTCATGCATTGATTTTCCAAAAATTCCCATAGAGCAGACTTTAAATTGCATTTAATTTAGTTAGTTATTAATGGAATTCCTATCTGAACTTTGCACACTTTTAGTTATACTATAAACAATCGACTTGAGTAAGCTAATTCTGTTTGGAGTTAACTTATGCTGCTAATTTCACTCATATCTCTGCTCATTAGTTTTACAAGTTCTTTCCGAATATAATCTTACCACAACTCCATCCGCTGGTAATACCCTTTCCATTTTGGGTACAGCTCACTTTCATGACCAAGCACGAAAACTACTTAAAGTTACTTTGGAAACATCCGATGTGAGATGCAACCCTTTTAGAAACCCTAAGATACCACCCCCTTTATGTGTGTGTGTATATTACAACTCTCAGTCCCCGTTTTGGTTTTCTGGAAAATTTTCACCGCTTTTCTGCTATTATTTCCATCAAATACTCTAATGTTTTCGCTTAAATGCAAAACACAATTAACTGAAATTAAAATAAGAGAAACTTCGGCGGGCTGAGAACTTGTACAAGCGAAATAGCAACCCTTATAGTGTCGTTAGCCCCGTACCCGGATCATTTCATTTCACCTGCAGAGAGAAACCTCGGCACATCTCGGACCCCCCATTTTGGAAAGGCACATCACAATCTCAACCCCCTCATAGGCTGTCTTTCCTCAATTTTTAATCACTTTGTCACCCCTTTTTAGGCCAACGTCGTCGACGGCGACGTCGTCTAATCCTAATTCCGGGTGCGCGATGCCAAACCCTTTTCAAAGGGAACAACCCCAGCTCCTTGAAACTTTTCTCTACCCCTACTACTCGCACAAATGCAAATCAGACACATTTTCCGACCTAAAAATGAAAATTCCGAACGTAAAAATGTGACATTGGGTGCCTTTTTTTACCCTGAGACGCAACATTGAAAAACAAAATTTATTTTTGATTAGGAACACCCCACCAGTAAGCGGGTGGGAGGTAAGACCGTACTATATGTTCTCCTGCTGCTCATCATCATCATCGTCATGATCTAAGCTCATCAGCAGCAGCAGCAACCCCTCTACGTATGTAATGGCAAAGGCTCTAAAGTAACTTGTGGCGGTCTCGAAGATTTTGCCTCTGGTTGCCATGACGGCGAGCGACACTGGTGCCCAAAAGCCCCCATTGCCCAGGGGCAGCTGCCATCACTCCGCAGCCGTACCCGCGCCAGTACCCGCAATCATTCCACTTTCTGCTCTCATGCTGTAACACAAGTTGATGTTCCTCCGTAATCCGCCACGTAAAGCGTAAACTGAGCCCGCTTCCTTTGGCATCGTTAGCGCCGACTGGAAGGACATCTTTGTATTATTTTCAACATTTAATTTGTTGCCGACGACGACGACGGCGATATCACCGAGCATGGGCAGGGGCCCAAGTATAAGCATGAGGACGGATTGGACGACGTCACCAGGCGCTCCCACTCCCACTCTCATTCTGGCCGCTGCCCCTTCCCATGCTCTTGCTCCTGCTCATGCTTATGTTACTGCTGCTCAAACTTTGTTACTTTGTTTCACATTTTCGTGCCCAAATAAAAACTGGGAGAGAAAACGACCAACGACTCAGCACTGTGGACTCAGGGTGAAGGGAATGAGGGTGAATAGAATGCCATAGCAGAGCATAGCATAGCATATAAAACTGTTCCTCAATTTCTGGTCGCTCGTTTGCGCTTATGTAATAACCTCGAATCTAATTACATTTCTGACAATATCGAGTGAAAGGGATCTCCACCCCGGACTAAAGTTTTTTCTCAATTTCGATTTCATTGCTCCCCCTTGTTCCTCCTTCCCCAAAATGGAACGAAACGAGCATATAATTGAAAGACTATGAAAAATCATATTGCTTTAGGCATTCAATTGTCCACAGATAGAAATACGAATGGGAATACAATTAGAATAGGCACTGTTGCCGTATTCGAATTTCATTTAAGGTGAGCTAAACTGCTTTTGAGACTGTGTTTAAAAAAAAAAAAACACAAAAGGTTCTATCGACTATATTCAAATTCGAAAGGTCCGTCTGTCTCGAATTTCCTCTGTCCGTCTGTATTAATAACCAGATTCCAAAAACACATGAGATATTTTCACTCAAATGAATACCAATTAATTGAAATTGAGAAGATTTTTCTTATGCTTACATATACACACATATTTACGCTCTTAAAATAGGCTCTCTTTTGATTTATCTTCTAAGTACTCGCGCTCTTCTACACTTTGAACGCAGCGTGTGTCGATTTTGTTCGGTCGCTCACTTAAACATTGAGCAATTTACGTCTATAGACTGATAAGCTCGCTTTCCTTTATGTACATATAATTACTGAATTATAGCAAAAATACGAAGGGTGCCTATTGTCCACCGTCCCCACTGTTACATATTTTCTGTAGCGAGAAAAGTAGACTGTACATCAGTCACATGGAGCTTTATACAGCGATTTCTTGGAGTTACGGTTGCTTTTACCGCTCTAAGCTATAGCTTTGCCATCTTATGCCCACCTTTTCTTTATTTTACCTCAAGGTGTACCCATGCCTTTTCCCACCCCATGTTTCTTTTTCATCTTACTCATGGTGAACCCTGAGCATTATGCAAAACAGCAGCCCAGGCACTTGATGAGAGAACCCTTTGGTTTTGCGGCACAAATCGAAGTGTGGCAGTTCTGCTAAGGGTAGCTGGAGCTACCCAGTTTATACTTGTGTGTATGTGCGTTTTTTTTCTTAGACCCAAAAGTAAACTTTTCGGTAGCCCATTTTGCAGTAGCGCGAATAAAAAAGTTATGAAATATAAAAAAAAAGTTAGGTATAAAAGAATAAAAATGAAAATGGAGGAAAAAAAACCTAAGGGATCGGACCTGAACCGACTCACAGAGGGCGAAAAGCACTGATGTGAGGCGAACCATGCGGCATATCCTTCATTAAATCGAAGAACAAACGAGCAGACAAGCAGTATGGCGTCGTCCAGAACCCAAGCCAAAGGGGCTAAGCCCAGGGCCAATGCAGCTCTCTACTCAGAAAGACCCAAGCACAACACACTCCTCTCACACTCACACACATACACACACACACATATATAGCTGGTCTCCAAATGAACCCACTCCATGATATTAGATGCACTGAGAAGAATATATATATATTCATAAAATAAATATTTAAATGAATATATTAGATAATTCGAGAACCATTAATTACGATTTTTTATTTTTATTTTAATAGGAAAATATTTAAAAAAACATTTTTGAATTACGTTTTCGTCAGTGTACAGCTACAGTGTGAGGCGGATTTCTTTCATTTTAGTTTCCCATTTCTTTTGCTCCAACTCCAAACCACACCACTCCATTCAGACTTCTCCCCAGCTCCACCTACAATGTGTGCCAATGTGAGCGACCCTCTTCAAATGTGTTGCCGTTGCCTTTTACCTCCGCCTCTACTACCCCTACCCAATGTTGTCTTGGTCTGGCCTCGCCCGTCCTGGCCGGGTCGGGTATGGCTTGGCATGTGGCGCGACGACCGGACCTCCTTTTTCACTCCCACTTCTTTGCCGCAACAACGTTTCAAATTCAACAACGAGAACGAGAACGACAATGATGATGATGGTGCAGGGAGAGACAAATGGGGAGAGAGGCAAGGCGGGCAGGCAGTGGTTGGAGGCGGTAGAGCAACGACGTCGAAAAAAAACTTTTTCTTGGCATTTGTTGAACAGGAAACCAAGTCGGAGTGAGGATTGAAAGGGGGCGAAATTCTCGAAAAAAAAAAGAAATGTCGGCGTGGCAAGCTAGACGAATGAGCCAGGGCAAACGTCGTCTGATGTGTCCTGGGTTTGGCTCAGTCCCAAGCCCCAGACCCCAGGCCGAGGTCCTTGGCTCGCCCTCTCGTAATGGGTATAGAAAACTTGGGGTTTGGGTTTTTGGGGCCTTGGGTTTTGGGTTAAAGTTTGGGCTTGGGATTGCGATTGGGTTGCTGCTGACGAACTGACGAGCGAAGCAGCGAGAGCGAGAGCGCGGTTCTCCGTGTGCTTTTTTCCCTATTTTTTTTTTTTTTTTTTTGGGATAGATGGAGGTTTTATTTGGGCAAGGCCAATGGATATGCCCAGGGACTCCCAGAGCGTTAGGCAGGCAGAGTAGCATGTCGAGTGGGTGGAATCGTCATTCCTGTGCATGTGTTAGTTTGAGTTAGACCCGCATTCGCTGGGGTGTTCACTGCGGTAACCATGTCGTCTGATAAGACACAATGGACATATCAAATTGTGGCTTAGCTCATGTGTGAGCCAATGTGCTGGCACCAAGTCCCCCTCACCTTCTTGCCCACACGTTCAACCCAACCTCCCTCGCCGTTACACCGACCCAAGGGGCGTTTTGCCTTGGGGCGCGGCTGTCGGTCGTATCCAAAGTTGTGTATGAGGCGTTCGCTCGTTCGTTCCGGCATGCTAGAAGTAAAAATATAAATGGAATTTATGTGCCAACAACCATCCCCTACTGCTGCCCATCCTGCCGCTACCCTTAGCTTCCTCTAGCCAAAACCCTCCAAGCATTTGGTTTATGTGGGAACCAGCGACCAGTTCAAGCGGACAGTTCTCTAATAACTAACTAGTGAATGCTCTAAAAAGCACAAAAAAACAGACTGCTAATACTGCTATTACATACACTGTGCGATTAATATGTGTTTATTATAATATTATTAATATTAGCTCAAAAAACTAATATTTGGTATTCCTATTCATTCTCAAACCTGTAATAAATGAAAGTCCATAATCTGGCCGTTCATAATATGTTAAAATAAATAACTTTAAAAATAGATCCCTTAAATATACCTGATCTATTTTTTTGAGTGTATCTGAATAGTATAATACAACTCGGACCAAGCCCTAACACGCAGGTCTCCCAGCCACTACTACTACGACTCCATTGCCCACTCCAATCTCCTCCAAACTGTCAGTTGATGGACGCCAAGTGCCGTGGAAAGCATAATGCGCGTTACGTGAAATGAGTTCTCATGTATGTGTGTGTGTATACATATGTGTGTGTGTGCGTGTGCGTGAGTGTGTGTGTGTATGTTCAGAGTGTGATGTGTATGACAAAGACTGGCATTTGCCGTGGGGTTAGCGCATAACGTGTTAGCCCTCGTACATCTGCAACAATGGATCCTTTTATGGCCTGTAGCTGTATATGGGGAATAGCTGGAGTACCATGTCGGAAAGTGTTAGAAATACAAGAACCTAACACATAACTTGATCATTTAGGTGTCAACATGGAAATGTTATAAATGCTATGAAAGAGTGCAAATAATTCTATAATTTGAATAGAAAAGAATCAGCTTCTATATTAGAAGATATAGCCATAGTCTTTTGTTTACTTATTCTATATGTTTAAACATTTTTTCTATATAAGAGAACTTAAGCCAATCGACGCATATCAAAATTCCTAATCGTTTTATTTCTATATTTATCTTTAAGGCTATATAACCTAAAATTTTGTTGCTCTCAGCTGCTTTTGGTATGCTCCCCAAGCTGACATTCAATGATGGCATCCCAAAAACCCGCCAAACTCACCCCTTTTATGACGATTATTTTTATATCCTACCCTCGCTTTCACTCCCATTCTCCATCCTACTTTCCCCTGCACTCTTCATCTCGCTCTCCTTCACTGGGTGCAGCCCCGATCAACTGACATCTGACTGTGGTCCTGTGGCTCACGCCCTTACCATCGCAAGAAACTTTGCTACCCAAAAATTTTTGCGATTGCTTTAGCTGAAAGTCCCCCACAACTCTTACTCTTCCTTGCTCTTTCTCTCTCTCTCGTTCTTTCTCTCTGGCTGCTTCTGCTACTTCCATTCTCACTATACCTAGCTCTGTCTTGCTTGCGAGTAACATTCTCCGAGCTTAGCGCAATGGAAAAGGATTTTTGGTCTTTTATTGCACGTCAGACGTTAGGACAGGACTTCTTGGTGCCTGGCGTGACTCCTGCTCCTTCCATAGCCGTTGTTACTGCTGCTGGTGCTACGGATCCTGTCCGTTGCCTTGGCCATTATGCTGCAGCAGCAAAACGAGAAAAAAATTTAACGTTTATTGCTTGCGCCAATGAGCTAGTTCTGCCTCCGCTCCTGCTATAGCTTTAGCCCCTGTGCCAGCTTCAACGCCAACTCCTGCTGCAGCTCTGCTTGCTTCTTTCGCCTTGGGTCTGCTCCTACTCCTGCGCAGTTCCTTTCGACATTTGTCGGGCGCCAAGCTGTTCCCCCTGCTGCTAGGGGTTTTTATTTTTGGTCTCGGCTGGAGGGGTTGCTTCTTTAGCCTGGCCTGAGCAGCCCGCCATCTTGTTGTTTTGGCTGAAATGCGAAGGACATTTGATGTAATGATGCCTGGAGGCATCCAGCCAGCCAGCAGTGTTAGAGGCTCTCACATACTACATGTGTATGTGTGTCTTTTTGTGTGTGTATCTGTGTTTGTGTGTGGCAATGTAAGGGGTCTTGGCGTCCTGGCGAAGCCGGCTTTCTCTGTGGGGGCAGCAGCATTGCCTCTGTTCGCCTTTTGTTTGAGTTCACTTAAGTTCAACGCTTTGGGTCTTGGTCTTGGGTTCGTCCCTCTTTTAGCTGAAACTTTTGCTGCTTGCCACTTCTGCTGCCGTTGCTGCTTTCATTATCCTTTTTGGCGTATCCTTGGCAGCCTGACTGACTCATGTGGGCGTCTTGAGCGTCGCCAAGGCACAGCAACACACTCAAAAAAGAAAACGCAAAAAGAAACGTGCACGAGAAAAAAAAATGGGGAAAAAATAAGATGAATTACTTCTTTTGGCTGCAGCGCCAATGACCAACACCCCAGCTTGTGCTAGCCTCTATTCCTCTCTGTCCCTCTTCTCCAACGCTTGGCTCTAGTGCTCTATGTCCTAGTCCAAACGGAGCAGCGCAACCCTCAGTCCTCAATCCTCACTGACTCACTCGCCTGCCCTTGCCTTGTCGGTCATCAATTTTCGTTCTAAGCGAGGGCCAAAAGCATTTCCAAACGAAATCTGTACACTGCCCAAAATATAGATGGTATTTCCTACACGATTGTAGTATATACTCTTCGTAATATTTTTATAAGTATAAAACAATTCAAAGTTGTGAGAGGTATGTGCTAAAATATACAATCTGAGCTCTAAGTATTGTGGAACTTAACCCTTTGATACAGTATCATAGATCATAGATCGATTTCTATTTTAGGAATCGTCTAATAACGATCAAGCAGGAATTCATAAAATTGTTTAAAGAACAACGGATTTATTTGATTCAAATTAAATTGAATTCTTTATATGATAATATGAAATTTCAAATATATTAAAATAAATTTTATTTAAATATATAAATTTAATACATTGTTATTTCTCACAGTGTACCCTTTGAGGTAAAAGTAGTAGCTGCCTTGCACAGTTTCTAGCAACTGTCCGACGCTCGAACCACGCGGCATCAGCAGTCGCTAGGAGATTAGATTTGATGGGTTTAGGTGCCGCCAGAGCGCATGTGTCCGTGTCCATAGTCCTGTCGTACTCTCCCTCTCCCCCCACCCCCGTTTATGACCATCACTATCCCTCTATTCCAGAACTTAATACTGTCCCTGTACATAAGCAAGCTTTTGTGAACGTCCATGTCTTACAATATTCTGTGCCAGCTCCAACTATTTAACCCCTACTACCACTATTCTCCAAATACTTTACTGTTTGTACTTTAAGTAGGGCGTGTCTGTTGAGGTTTTCCTATGCTGACCATTAACTTTAAACCGTTAGAGCATTCAGCCTTTAGTACGAGTATTTACATCGGCTGTAATTAGTATGCTCTTGCGCTTGATTTCATTTCGAATAGTCAGACTCTGTGTTTAAAAACACAAAGGGTCTATTAACTTTGTGTAAAGTCGAAAGCCATCGGAGCCCCTAGAGTACACTCGCTGTTTGAGAGCTAGTCATACGCAAATAAATACCCTGTAATTCCAAATCGTCATGAGAGATGAATTAAATTATATTAAACTAACTTAAGTTTCATCTTATGTTTCTAAATATCCACATACTAACATACCATAGACAAAGCGATCAGGCGTTTATTCAGTTGGATATAGGTTAAATATGTGCATGTGTTTGTGTGCACTGCATAGTCTAATTCGATATCACACATACATACAAACACAAATACATACATACACACATACATACTCTCATACAACAGGCCCATTGCTAACATTGACGCGCCGTGTGCAAAAATGCGCCGTTGCTCTCGCAGTTTCACTCTCTCTCTATTTCTCCTCTCTCACACTCTCCCTCTCTCACAGGGAGATTGTTCTACTCCCTCGCGCTCTCCTACATTTTGAGCGCAGAGTCCATCAATTTTGTTCGGACGCTCATTTGTGCACTAAGCGCAATGCGCCAACGGATCAATACGCTCTCTAATGTGCATGGAGCGCAGTGCCTCAAAAGAGAGACCAGAAAATGGGACCTTACAGTGGTAGCAAAATGAAATGCAATGTCCTAAATATAAATTAGTATGTTAATTTATTAAATGTGCATTTGCAATTAAATTAGAATATATAAGAGCTTTATTTGAAATAAAGTATAGCTTTTGCATCTTCTAACAACTTTCAGTGATTTTTAGAAGCTACGTTAAAAATAACAAATATTATGTTATCAATTAACTTGTGTGCAAATAAGAAATGTGTATAAGATACCCATACTATTTATATTGGTATGACATACTCCATTTTAAAAATATATTTCTGATCAGAAAGGCAAGTCGCGTCAATTGAACCATGTTTGAATGTTATACAAAATCAAAAGCTATGTTCATCTGTGTATATGGCTATATGAGCACCCATATATGTATATATAGATACTTGAAGATCTTCATTATTCAAATTATCATTAAGAAAATGTAAAAAGTAATATTATCGAATACAATATATGATAGTATAATGGACAAAACACATTATGATGCGTTGTTATGGCTATTCAATCGAATCTTCTTGCCATCCCCACAAAATTCAAATTTGCGCTATTTGTTCCACTGTGCGCTTGGTCGCTAAGCCTCGAGCGCATTTTCTTCATTCTCTTCAGTTTAGTCTCGCTTGAACATCGAGTCGCGTCGCAATAGAGTGATAAAAAAAAACATGGCTGATCGCGAATCGTTTAATTTTTTTGGTTTATTTTTTTGTGAATTTAGTGCATTTATTACATACATTATGTATAAAAAAATTTATTATTATTTAATTTTGATGCATTCCACGATTGTATTGATTGGGATCGTTCACTGTAAGTTTGCCTTTTAATTTTATTTCCATGTATTATTTTCCGCCACTCCTGTTACCATATAGATTATCATCGATAAGGCAGACTTTCTAAGGTCTAATATCAAAATGCAATTGCATTATCCAAATTACTAATATATAGTAATTAATGTGTTAGAATGTCATTTAGAGGTCATACAAAGAAGTCGTTATAACAATGAATATAACAGATTTCAATGTGTGTACGTGTAAGCATACACTCACACACGCGCACAAACTCTGTTCAGGCTCTATTCACTCATTCGCCTTCCAGCTTCTCGCTCTCCACCTATTGACATTTTTCGCTCTCCTTTTCACACTGTTCGCTAAGCCTGCGACGCATTTCTTTCGTTCAACTCAGTTTGGTCTCGTTTTAGCAGCGCGATGATGCGGAATGGTAAGGGAAAAAACATGACTGACCACGGTTATCCTTTGTTAGTTTTTTTCTTTTGTAAATTTAATGCATTTATTAGTGAATTTAATATTCTCTAATTAATTATTATTATTTTATTAGACCCTGTGTTTAAAAAGTTTGTTTTAAATTTTGGTTACCTGCCCCCCTCCCCCGGAATTGGGGATACCAAAATTAAAAATTCACCTGCTCTTATAATCAAATTTTGGATACCTGTCCCCAAACCCCAACTGGTGGATACCCTGAAGCTTAAAATCAGCTTATAAAACGCAATTTTGAAGCTAGAACGTTGTGCTTTTATTATTATCGATTTTATTATTATTTTTTTTTTGTATAATTCTTTTAAAGTATCAAAGAATGTCAATTAGAGATCGTGGGAATATTTGTATCAATAAGAAGTCGTTATAACAATGAATATAACAGTTTATAACAGAAAATGTGTATACGCTTAGACCACACAACATGCACACACACACACGCACACAGTGTGCTCTGTCTCTCTCCCTCTTTCTTTCTCTCTCTCTCTCCTCAAAGCGATCCGCCATTTTTATGCTCTCTTATTGCCTCTCAATTTTTTCTATCATTCCATTTCCTACATTCGCCAATTGAACAATGTATTGCTTGTCTTTGTTTCGTTTCGGTTCTCCTTACATTTTTCGCCCCCCGCTTTACAGTTATTGTAATATTTTTGTCTCCTCTATTCACACTATTCGTTAAACCTTCGACGCAAATTTCTTATAATTCAACGTTATAAGGAAAGAAACATGTTTCACCATCATTTATATTTGTATTTGTATGTAACGGAGAATGTCAATCGTAGAAGAAGTACACATTCATTTATTCAGAGTGTCGATATTCGATATCTGTTATTCGAACAACTCTTTCGTTTGCAGTTATTCTCAAATTTTGTCATTCTTCCTTTATCACTATTCCTAGCTCCAATTCAGTCTCTCTGAGCTCTGCTACACATTGAGCGCTCACTCTCTCTCTCTCTCCCTCTCTTTTACTCCCTCACATTGACGCATTAAGTGCATTGCGCTATCGGTTGATTTGTCCATCCCTCTCACTCTCTCTTTTATGCATGAAGCACAGTGTGTTGTGTCTCTGTCTCTTTCTTTTGGATAGAGGCCACATTGCGTGGCTCGCACGCACCCTCTCTCTCTCTCTATCTCTCCATGTGTATGAATGAATTATCATAGCATTACAAGAGCGAGCGAAATTCAAATTTTAAAATTTTAAAATATATAAAATGTGTTTTCAATAACACTATCGATTAATGATAATACAATCGATTAATGATAATATCATAATGCACTTAAAATACTATACTGTATCAAAATAAGTATACGCAATGTCCCAACTATTGGACACCTTCCCTACTGTTCTATATATTTAGTTGTATGTACTTGCTCAAAAGAATATCAAAAATCTAATTCCATTTGTGTGCTTCAATCAATTTTAATCACACAAAGCTGTGAAAATGCCAAAGCTAAAGACGACATGCACATGTCACACACACACACACACACGCACACAAACACACGCATGTGTGGGAGGGTTGGGGGTGTGGTTATTTTGAAAGGAGGGTTTATCTTCGGGTTATTACCGCTGAGTATTGCCACACAAAATAATGCATTAAAGACGACAAGCAAAGCGAAGAGACCAAAGCGAGAGCAAGAGCAAGACCAAGAGCCAGAGCATCAGTGCATCAACAGCTGTGTCGACACTTGAAGGGAATGGGTTAGATTTCGAGTACGGTAATGCTGGAGTGGTAGAGGGAGAGGGGGGGAGGGTTATGTAGTCTGAGATGCAACCCCTGCACACAAAGCGAGACAAATGTACATATATTCTCCCCCTAAAACCCTGCCAAGTGTATCCCCAACTCCAATTGCATTTGAACCTGCTGTGTGTGTGAGTTTGTATGTGATTTTGTGCATGTGTGTGTGTGTGTGTGTGTTACAAAATGCATTTCTCAGCACCCCATAGTCAGTAACCCATGGAGCGCCCCATATCACTACCCCTCACTGCCTTGGATTTTGTACAGCCCCTAAAACGAAATTTATGATACTTGTAGTGTGAGTTTTCTTGGGCCGTTATACATGCACATATGGTTAGGCCTGGTCAACTCTCTTTCTCTCTCTCTCTCTCTATATATATATATATAAATATATACCTACGCATATACAAAATGAAAACTCTTTATATAATGGTCTGCTTCGGCACCTACAACAAACCCTTACAAAAAGTGCATTTTAGACTTACAGGCGTCGCCAGCTGAAGATGCATCTTAAAATTTAATGAAAATCTGCAGTTCCAATACACTCACACACACACACGAACACTCACACTCATACGCACACACAGACGTACAAACGTATATATGCCATTATTATATGCCCAAAAATCTTTATATAAGTATATGACTATGTCTATATACATGTATATACAAACACACAAACGCATTGTTGTTGTTTTTTGTGCTCTCTGCCAGAGCCTTGCAATAATAAGTTTTCTATGCACTTAATGTCAAGTAAACAGAGTGTGCACCCCTGGCATGCCCCCAACCACTCGTAACTCCCACTCCAATTAGAGACACTTGAGGTGCGTGTAGGGTGCTTGCACTGAAAACAAAGCTTAAATCAAGAGGGAACCAGCAAGGGATTGAAAAATGCACATATAGTATTAAAAATATAAATCATACGATTAATTAATTTGTAATTATGAAATATAATGTTAAAAATAATACATATTTTACAATTTTTGAGTGTTTTTTTTTAATCACTTCAATTGAAGTTATAATCTTTAAGTTTATGTTTAAACTTTAGATATTATTTAAGATCTGCTTCATTATGTTTCGATGAGGTTTAATGTTGTATATGGGATTTTTGTTTTGAATCTAGGAAAATCTTGTTTCAATGTGATTTGTTTGATTGACTGAAATTTTTCCTAGTGTCTTCGGCTGCTCAGCTCGGCCGAGGCCCAAAGGCAAAGACTGAGCCCGGCCCCCTTTTGTTTAGTTTTGGAGACGCACATTACGCATACGCAAAGCAGGCCAGTCTCATGCCTCATCACAATGCACATGTGGAAAATGCATTTTGTAAGCTGCAACTGCAACTGCAAGTGCAGCTGGAAGCTGCAACAACTTCTTGTGCAATTTTCTTAAGATTTTAAGGCATTGCTTTAGTCAATGCTGCTCTAACACACGCTCTACTCATACAGCTCTCTCAGTCGCACCTGTCTCAGAGTAGGCCGAAATTTGTAGCTGCTGCATTTTCTTAAAATTTTCCTTGTGCAAATATGTGAATAATTGCAGGCTGTGCCCAGAGACTGCTTATGTGCAAAATGCATTTAATTTTCTCTCTCTAACGATTTTATATACCACCACGGACCCCCAAACATTTGACTGTCCTATGCAAAACTATATAAGTATACAATATATACATATATTATATTTTGGGCACATATATTTTGCCATTTTCTTGACTGGTCCGTCTTGAGAGACTTACATGAATAACTAAAATTTTAATATATGTTTATTAAAGTACATTTTGTGGCATCTCTAAGTAGTGCCGCCCCTGCGTTCCCAGTTACTCCCCTTTGTCATGATGCTCGGCTTTCGGCTCTCAGCAAACCTTTTTCCAGTCTAATTTGTGCAACTTTTGATTGGTCATTGATTGTATACTTTTCTCAGGCACTGTTTTCCCATGCATTAAACTTGCAGCAGTAAAAACGAGCCCACTTCAACAACAACACCCGCTCATCTCTTCACCCCGGGTCAGCCCTACTTAAACATGCACATTAGACGTTCACATATCAGCAAATAAGCAAGTTCCAAGATGATGATATACTCAGGTGCGTGTATTGTACATAGAAAATTGAGAGAGAGAGAGAGAGACAGAGAGAACCTAAAACTTTCCTATTTATAATAATTAAATAAGAAATTCTCTCCTTGATGCAAAACTGTGGAAAGGCTTTTTTATATGGAGTAGCCGTAGATTGGCTTGGATTTTCTCAACAGTGTTTAGAGTTCAATGAACTTTGAGCAGGTTTTAGGCTCTTAAAGCTTGATTAAGCAAAGCAACAGCTGTGGAATAATTGAGACAGAATATAATTAGAATTGTTAATGCATACATAGAGCAAACTATTTGCGATATTAAAAGCAAACTTTTAAACAATTCTCATTCAAACATAAAGAAATTCAAATAATTTATTGGAATTTGCTATTTCTTATTTTGATTGAGAAACCAATAGAATATAAATGTTAAAGGTATACCATATAAAGAGAACTGTCTGTATCATTTGAAATATCTTTCGATATACCATATTCTAATAATTGTAATGTTAGTGTTATAAAATTCTATTTGAAAATCCTTTAATATATTTAAAAAAAAATGATTTATTATAATAACATATTTTGTTATGATATGCATTTTGGTTCTCTAAACTGCATTCTATCTGAAATGAACATAATGCTGCCCCTGATTATAGACCACACCCCAGCTGAGCTTTAGCGGATTAACCAAACATATATATTTATATATATACATGTATTTGGATATATATTTATATATGCATATATGTTTATGGATTTGTATGCAAAGTGTACCATTTAATGTATACATACCTATAAAAGGCTGAACCTACCGCAACTCAAACTTACAGAGTTGCCGAGTTTTTCAGTTTTCAGTTTTGCAGTTTTTCAATTGCAGCGCAAAAACAAACAAAAAAGTCAACCAATCGGAATACAGGCCAACACTATAGTATATGAGCTATCATGCCACAGTTATAACCATAACCAGAGAGTGTAACACCACACCGGAACGCAATAACACCAACCCCATCCACCCCCTCTGAGTGCCTCTAACCCCTCACCCCTTCGAAAATGTTGCCAATTTTTGGGTACACGCGTCAAAGCAGAAAATGCATGGGACACAATAAAAGTTTTGTAGGCGCCAAATGTGTGGGTCTTTGGGGGGTTAAGGCTGCGGTGCTAGTTTGAGTTCCATGTTGGGTTAGGCGTAGGATACCACTGGCCATCGCTGGGGTATTGGGGCATCGGGGTGTGGGTGCCTTTGACTTTTTTCTATGGGGCTTTTCGATCAGGCGTAAAATGTGCGCAAAATTCAGAACAATTTTTTCGTGATGCTACAACAATTGGGTGTGTGTATGTGTGTGGGCGCATGTGTGTGTATATGCGTGGTTGTGTTATACTTTATTATTTATTATAAATATACACCCACATATACACAAACATATACACACACATACATACGCGCTTGCACGCAGCATTTGGTCAAGCGCAAAAAATAGACAAAATGCAAACGCAAAAAATAAATTTAAATAAAATGCTCTATATACAAAAATGCACGCTGCATAAGTGTGTGTGTGTGTGTTTGTGTGGGTGTGTGTGTGTGTAAACGCCCAGTTCACTGGGCTTGTATGTGTGTGTGTGTGTGTATTTTTAGTTTGCTGTTAAGCTCAGTTACCAGGGCTACAGCTATTCATTCAGAAAATACAAACATAAACATTTTCGAACAGTTTTCAATTTTAAATAATTTCCATATAATTAAATACAATATAAATTATAGCCATTAGTTAATTTTTTTAAAATATCGACACATGCATTTTTAATTATTTTTAATAAATAACATTTATTTCAAAAACAAAAATTTATATCATAGAAGATATATAAACAAATACACAAATTTATCTAGGTATTTAACTAGTATTTAGTTAGTATACTCTCTTGGCAAAGGGATCGCCCTTTCTCATCTGTACTTGCTTACTTCCTTCGCAATTATTTTCAATCATTCCACCAATAACTCAATTCTCTTATTCCTCTCCATATCTCTAATTTTGTTCTTCAGCTTTGAGATCAAACATAGATATTCGATTCGATATGTATGATTATTACAAATATCAGTATATTTGAATATATTGAAAAGTAACCTAGATACGCATTTTGTTTTGCCATGCCTAGTTTTATGCAATGTGACACCACATCTACCTGTTCCACATCCACCTATCTCCCCTTCCCCTCTGCCGTCATTTGAATTCAACTCATACCCCAAAAGCTTAAGTGGCAGATTTTTAATTGAATTGGCTGCAGTTGCAGTTGCATTTCCAGTAGATGCACTTCCTGTTGCTGTTGTTGTTGCTATTGCTGCTGTTGCAGTTTGGGCAGTTGGGCCTAAACCCTAGACTCGACCACAGCCAGCGGGCAGCGGCTACACTCCTACAGCCCGTGAACACCCCTCGGCTTGTCACATTCTGTGCCCTCTTCCACGTTTGAACGTTTCACTTTTTTGTTGTTGTTTTTTTTTTTTGGCCATATTACTAACCATTTGTTTTTGCATTAGTTTTGCCAGTGCGAAAAAAAAACAAACAAATCGTCTGACATTTTGTACATGGAGCGCTTTATGTATCTCTCTATATAAATGCATAGCTATATATGTATACATATATAAATATATATGTATAAATGCATGTATAGGCATATATTTTTTTATGTGAGTAGGCACACGTTGGATTCGGAATGGGGCATGGGGCATGGGTCATGTGGCAGGCTGACATTTTGAAAATAGAGGCGGCTGCGCATTTATTCTGTTTGCCATAGTTTATGCTGATTTTTTTTATTGTTGTTGTTTTTTTTTGTGTCTTTGCGCTTGGACTGCGCATTTTTGCAATTTATATAAATATTTTATACATTATTTATTTTACACATAATATTTTTTTGCGCTCACAATTTGCACAATTTTCGTTGTTTTGGTTCTTCATAAATATTGTATTAATTTCGTTTTTATATTTCATGTTTTGGGCGTATTCGCATTTATGTATTTTTGATGAAATAGTTTTTTGATTTGCCTACAACTAAATTTTTTTTTTAGATTTTTTTTTACACTTTTTTTAATTGTTTTTAGATTTTCTTGATTTTCTTAAATCCCTTGAATTTATGCCTGTAACATTTACAAATTTAATGCATTTCTGTACAAGTTTTTTGACACACACAATCAATGCTTAAAAAACAATGTTTTTTAAATATATAGAAAATGTTGCTAATGAATATATTAAAAGTGAATCGAGCAAGGGTTTTAGTATTTTTTTTTTAAATCTATTTGGCATGATTTTTTATGCATAGTAAATTAATTTCTATGGGATATATTAATGTAAGGTCTGTATATTATTATTCATAATTAATTAATTTACATATATAATAACATTTGATGCATTCGATTAGACAGCATTAACAATTATGTGATCAAACAAATAGATTAGTCTATAAAGGTCTTTTTGCGGTATTTTTTCAAGCAAGCGTTTGAGTATAGTGTATAAATATATTTATTTTAAAGATAGCGAGAGGAAGAAATATTTTAAAGAGTAAGATTAAGAGTATCACACAGATCGGTGTACCTTTAGTATTTTCAGTCAGTATCGTGTTTTAGGGCAGTTTTAGTATTTTCGATAATCTATTGTCAGTAAGTGTTTTCAACGTTTTTCGATAGTAACACACATATACATTGAACATAGGTAAACCTGCGCTAATTCCACATTTCGCTGCAATAAAACAATAATATGACAATTATCATCTCACTTCAAAATTCTGCTGCTAACTAAAAGCGTGTTTTATGCTCAATTAGATAATATTTAGTCACACTGCATCTATAAGTGATAAACCCATATTATTATCAAATTTCAACAAATCAATTGAACAATTGAGCATTAACCATTAACCACTGAGCACATTCATTAACCTAATTATTGTGAAATGGCCAGGTCACTTGCAGTGCCAGTGGCAGAAGCAGGAGCAGTGGCAACTGAGCCCCACAGGATGCAAGAATAAATTAATACAATCAACAAATTCTAAGCAGCTAAATGCTGATTATGTACTGAATTTCAGTTAATAGTAACAATAACAGCAATAAGAGCAACAACAACATCTATAACAATACCAACAAAAACAGTTCTTACCTCACCACAGCGGACTTTAATTATGTGTTAGCCGTTTGACCCTACTTGACTTAAACACTGTAAGTCTACGAGGATGATAGACAGCTGCAGGGACGGACAGCAAGACAGATTTACAGGCAACTGTTACAGTAGATCGAATATATCCAATAGACTTGGAACTTATCAGAGATTGTGGTCTGTGTCCAAAATTGAGACGACAGCGCGTAAATATGTTGGCTACCCAAATCTGTCTTATTGAAAATACTATTACAGTAAGGCTACTGGTTTTGCCTGTACTAATGCGATATCATGAGCATAACGTGTAATTGCCAACAATAACTAATTATTAACTTGATTTTCGATGAGAAACTATTTAAATCATATTGATAAATTAATTTATAGTTGAACTTATTCATGTGTATAAAGTATATTGGTTATTATAACAATCGTATATTCCTGTTTCGGTCAGTTGCAAAATCAAGTGATTTTGGCTTTAATTTTAAGCCTTTTTTGATTGCGTTTACCCCCGAGCAGCAGCACCCTTTCCCTCTGGCGTCCCTGTGTTCTAACAAAGCATTTCCTTTCTAATTTTAGTGGCTGCAACTATCAAACAAACCTCATCGACTCTCTGTTCATGCGTTTCTTCTCAAACTCTCACTCCCACACTCTTTTTTCCCTCTCTCATTCTCTTTCTCTCCTTCTCTTATTGTTTCTCACTTTTTCTATGCCTCTGAGGGTTATCCTTCGCTACGCCGCAGATATTTTGGTCAGTTTGGCGTGACTTGGAGAAAAAATAAATGCTCGAGCAAGGATTCAAGTCAACAAGGAAATGGAGGGATGGAGAAGGAGGCGAAGAAAGAGACGGAGACGGAGACGGAGAGGTGGGCAAAGAAGCAGCAAAACGCTGTAGACAATCATCAAATAACTGACAGTCCAATCGACGCTTGAAAGCATTTCCCCTGCCCCAACAACAGCTACAAAAATTTCAACTTGAATTGCTTTGGGTTTTTTTTTTTCTGTGTGTTTTCTGTGTGTCGGTTTTACTGGTTTCTGGCTGAGGGTTAAAGCCTGCTGTGGCTCATGTGGCTCATGCGTTTTTTGGCTTGTCAGCAGTGGATAGAAAAGTTCGCATTTTGGTCACCACAAAGAGACAGCTATTTAACCAACACGGGGCCATCAAAAAATACGTTTAATTGTACAGTTTGTATTATAGTATTTCCGAATTTCATATTCGAATATGTAGTTGATATGAATAGTATAATTTTAAACGTTCTCTCCTCTTTTCAATTATGCCATATCTTGGCCAATTCAACATAATTCTAAATAGAAATCGAAAGACGCAAATATGCGAACCCAAATCAACTGCAAACAGGTCCAAAATGACGCGGCCTGATAATGGCAATTCCCGACAAGCTCAACCCACAGCGTCACACACAGAGAACGCTCATCCTCTGCCAAATATTCCAATGCCCCTGCTTTCCCACTATTGTTTGCTGCTCTATAAAGTAGAAGGAAATAAGAAAATCAGTGCGGTTTTACTATATCCAAAGAGAGTGAAAACAAAAACCTCAAAATAATTGAAGCAGCCAAAGAGCGTCAGCGTCGAACTTGATGACAAGGTGTCATGGGTATGCAGGGGAGGGGTGCTGTGTGCACTGCTCAATAAATACGCATCGTCAGACAACCCCCTTCAAATGCGACCACCATTCTCTCACTCCACGCGTCTTTGGCTAAACATTTCTTCTGCTAAAGGTAGCCATAGTCAAGCGCTCTTGACCCTTTTTGCACTCATGCCCAAAACAACGAAACCAGAAAAAAAATACACACACACACAAACGAAAAACAACAACGAGCAGCTCCCGCAAACCCATGGAGCGCCTTTTTTCTCTCTTTTATTCTTTTCAAAAAACTTTACGCTGCCGCCTCAGTCCACTGCGCGTTAACGCGACAACCCTACACCCTCTTCATGCCACCTTGCACCACCAAACCTTAGAGTCACGCAGCGCACACGGCAGACAAGCGACAACAACGTTGTCCACTTTCGCACCACCCCACGATTATGCTCACTCCCACACAGACACGCTCACACACACACACACACACAAGCACACGCACAGATCGACCACCCACACCCACCCTCACACAGACACATTGGTAGCCCTGTCGGTTGCTGCCCCCGCCAGCAGCAGGAACAACAGCAACAACGTTGCGTTGCCGGCTCGTATATTTTTCTCATTTATTTTTCCAGCGCCCAAACTCCGCTCACCAAACACTCGCCGCTACCCATGCCTCATTCCTCATGCCTCATTCCTCATGCCTCATCCCCACACCCGCCTGAACGCCACCCCACCTAAAGCGCCGCAAAGCATGGTTTATTTTTTGTGCGTTTTTCATATCCGAAACGCCGACGTACACCGAACTCACCCCAGTTGACAGGGTCCAACCTCACCTCACTCCACCACAGCGGCCGACCAAACGAGCGACGAACCGACCGACCGACCGATCCAGCCGGCCTTTTTTTTCACCATGCCGGCGAAAGACAAAAGCAGCAACAACAAGTCGCACACACACACAGACAGGCTTTGCCATGCCCACACTCACACTGACACTCAGACTCACACTCACACACACACACACACTGCGCACAGCCTCTGTTACGATGTTGTTATTGTAGTTGTTGTTGTTGCTGCATTTTTGTTGGCGACGCGCAAAAAAAGCAACAAAAATAATTGCCCCTAACACCACCTCGCCCCCTGCCGCTCGCCTTCGTCTTCATCATACTACTACAAGCAGCAACTCCATGCTCACTCAGCAAACTCAAACTCGAACTCAACTCACACCATTACAACACCCTCTCCCCCATTCCATTCACAAAACTCGGCACTCAGCTGTTTGTCAACTCATCTGCCAAGCGGCTGATTCTCAAACTCCCCCTCTCACACGTTCATTCGTTCGTTCACTCTCGCTCTCTCTCTCACAGTTTCTCTCTCTGTCGTTCTTTGTCGCACTCTTCCCCCTCCAACGCACACAATTTGTACGCGGCGTTGGTTCGTTGACGCCGCCAACGTAGCCTTCGCTGTCGCTGCCTCTGCCGCTGTCGACGTTGACGTTGACGTTGACGTCGCCGTTATCGGCGTTTCTCTGTTTTTGTACTCCTCTCCCTCGAAGAGCAGCCGTTTGAATGCTCTCGCCCCTTGCCCCTTGCCCATTGTGTTGCAT
>JBANCZ010000635.1:0-31648 GCA_037040025.1 Sphaerogastrella javana | reverse complement strand
TAGATAGATAGATAGATAGATAGATAGATAGATAGATAGATAGATAGATAGATAGATAGATAGATAGATAGATATATAGATAGATAGATAGGTGGTAGATAGATAGATATATAGATAGATAGATAGATAGATAAATAGATATATAGATAGATAGATAGATAGATGGGTAGATACAAAGATAGGTGGTAGATAGATAGACAGATAGATAGATAAAGATATAATGGGATACATAGATATATGGATGAAAAGAAGTATAGATAGATATACAGATAGATACATAAATAAATAGATACAATATAAAGATAGATATACAGATGAGTAGACATATAGGTAGATAGCTATTTTGGAAGTTAGAAAGTCCAATAGATAGATCTCGTTACCTTTGAATTGTATTACAAATATTATTATAGATAAACCATCATTTAAGTTATACAAATTATGAAGAATTTTATCAACTTTCCATCATGCCTGAAATATTTTAGTGTTTATAGTTCCTGAATATAAAGTGTTAATATTTCTGGTATATATTCTAAAGTATTCATATTTCCTACTGGCATTTTCCTCCATAAAATTTACAATGCACGAAACTTACTCAACCACAAGAAAAAAAGTACATTTAAAAATATTCTCATTGATAACTAAAATGCCTAATCTATAATTAGTGAAAAGTCGTAAATCAAGCATATCATATTCCAAGCATTTTCGCAAATAAATACGACAGTTCATAGTTTCGGCTGGACATACCAAGTTTGTAGTTCAACGAGGAAACATGTTCTTGAAGACTTTCACTCTACTGTTGGCCGTAGGCATTTCCTTGGCTTTTGTGCCAATGCAGCCAAAGATTCATAGTCAACGCGGTATAATGAATCTTCTGTTGCAACCCCGTGGAATTTCATCGGATGCTCAACTGAATAGATATTGCTTTGATACGTATATGCCACCGATGAAGGGCGCTGCGGATCAGTACGAGGCAGACTATATGGTCTGTATGAATACCTATAATGCAGGACGCACAGCTATCGACTCCAAATATCTGAACTCCCGGGATAATATTACCGCTACGGCTAAAAACACCTGTCATGTGCTGTTCACTTGCTCTGAGGTTTCGGAATTAGATAAAGCCTTCGATTGCTTTGCTGGCACGGTAAGTAAAGAAAGTGAAGTAATATGGAGATATATATTTAAATTAAATTTTGATTGACTTTCAGGGCTCTAACGAATCCAAGGCTCTCTTCACTATGTCAGCAGATGCTAGTGCATACTCTGTCAATTTAAAGGAAGAGTATACCATTATAGAGAGCACTGCCGAGGCCTGTTGCAATTTGGCGGAGCGGACCTACTGGGAAAATACCGACAAGGCTGAGTCAGACCTGAAGGCATGTTTGGATGGTAAAATTCCCGAGGTAGTTGAAAAGAGTGTCAAAATGCAAGCAACAATTCAAGAGTTTAAGCTCCATTAATTTACGAACTTCATAAAAAAATACACTAAACTCGAAAATTCCGAAATTATATGTTTAACTTAAATGTTCATAAAAATTAATAATAATAATTTATTAAACGAAGTATATGTGTATATCAACTAAACTTAGACACTTCATAATTTGTTAGCCCATTCAAAAAAATTGCTACTCATTAGGCTGATATCACTGATATGAATAGCATTATCGCTTCATAAGTATTACTGTTTTGCCATATCATTAAAATCTTGAGAACTTAATTTTATTACGCAATGGCTTTGATTAAGGGCATGTGTATTTTTTATAATTACCATTTAATTTTAAATGGTATTCAATTACATGCAGAGCATAAGCTCTATACGAAACTATTATCTTGAAATACCACGAGCCTAACTAGGCCCACTGCCAATTTATAGTAACGGTAGTATTGGTTTATCAGTTCCAATGATTTTATTAGCATTATAAATTAAGTTTTGCGTTTAAAATTTATGACGAATCTATTGTTAAGTGTACATTTTTTCATTGAATGAATATTGGGCCGCACAAGCCTTTATTATAATTTCCCTCTAATGCCAAATGTTTCCGTGCGGATCTCCAGCTATTCATAACCTACTTATGTCTGGATACTAAATCAAATTTTAAGCAGTAATTAAAATGTCTCAAATTCCTATAGATTCTTAAAATGAAATTGAATATAGACTTAATAATAATGATAATAAAAGAGTTGGCGATGCGGCTGTAAAATTGATTTATGATCTGAGCGCCTATTCAAAAGAAACACAAAATCGGGTTATACTGATAGCATTCATAGTTCTCAGTTCACAGTGCCCAGCTCTTGTAGTGCATTTAATAAGGATTTATTGATTTCTCACCGTTACCAGGCCCGCTTCTACAAAATCTAATACTTCCCAGCTGGCACTAGATTTTAATGGGCTATTAAGTGGACACACACATGAGGCGGAAAACTAAAGATCATAGCTCTAAGCAGAAGAGATGTTTTAATCAACATTCGACATATTTTCGAGAGCCAACGCTTAGTTGGCATTTTACGAGCGTAACCAACAAGGCCAACAGCAGGCCTCATACCCAGACCAAGACCCATAACCATAAGCATATCCCAATCTATATCCAGCTGCCGGCGGCATACCTAAAGATCCCACTCATCATAACAGCATTTATTTGTTATTTGTAAATCAAAAAGCGCATTTAAATGCCATCGCGTCTTTGAGCAAATAAATCAAAGTTTTTGTGATATGAAATTCGAGTAATTTAACCGAATCAGCAGGGGAGTAGAAAAAGCTGTCATGATTTTATGACACCCGCTTCTTTAATTTGTTAATTTGTTTTGCTTTATTTCAGTATTTTTTCAAATGCTCTCGCTACTTTAGTACAACACATGGCGCAATTTATGCCCAAATAAATGACAGGCCAACAAACTTTATGCGTTTGGAATGAAGCTCTATAGATCTCCACGCATAACATCATAAACGAATTATAACTATATTATATTGAGTCGCATTCCCATCGCCCTATGAGCTGTTGCTGTACATTTCCAGGAAACATCGGAACTAAGTCTGTGTATCTCACAAAAATAATATTAAGTTTATTTATTATGCGATTATATACACTCTTGAATATTTGACTTGAATTTACATACGGAAATGATGAAAAGATTATTTTAAAATTTTTAAGCTATTTTAGATTTTATATAGATGAGTTTTATATACATTATGTATATTCATTTATTTATCTCTTGAGTTATTTTAATATTTTTGATCACTCAATTAAAATGATTTAATCAGTTTTATATAGTTCTGTTTGTAGTCAAAATCATTCTATAGCCTTTTCAATTTTATTTGGACAAAATATGGAGATATTTTAATATTTTTAAATCTATTATTATTGCAATATTTAATTTCATTTGAATTTTACTTTCTTAAATCTATAAATTGCTGAACCAAGTTAGAGTTTTGATTAGAAAATACATTTATTAAAGTTTTAGATTTCATCAAAAGGTTTCTAAGGGGTTTTTACAGTTGACTGGAAGGACTTGCTAATTTGTGTCTTTTTCGAATATGTTTTATTTGTATATTCTCTTTTACATTTGCAGCCACCCAACCAGTTGAGTTAAACTGCCCAGATATGGTCTATTGACAGGCAGGACATTGAGGAGTAACCGAGCATTGACTATGCGATGATTGCTTTCTCTCGCTTTATTTGCCCGCTGTTAATATTTTATTGTTGGCTGAATGAACGAAAGGAAGTTGCAGCAATTTCTTTTTCTGCTTTTATATATATATATATTTGTGTAGGTGTGTGTATATGTGTGTGTGTGTGTATTGTCAGAGAGTGAAGCGTGGCTAGCAGTTGTCACATCGTTGGCAATTTATGCCCAGACTGACGAGATCCTGGCTCACGTTCCAGCCCCCAAATGCCCCACACTCATGCCAATCAGGAAGAGCAGCAGGCAGTCATCAGGACAGGCAACATAAAAAAAGAAAAACAGGACAGAGAGAGATAGATAGAGAGAGAAAGAGTGAAACGGCAGAGAAGAAGCAAAGTAAAAAGAGACATCGCTGCATCACAGCATCATAGCATCACAGCATCACAGCAATCCTGTCGAAGCATTCATCAAAAAATGGAAACTAATTTCCTGTCAGTTGTTGTTTTCTCCTGTTGGATGTTTGTTGCTGTTCACACAACAATGCCTTACGCCTTCATCTCTGTTTTGTTGTTGTTGTTGTAGTTGCCTTTTTATGCCATTTCTGTTTTATTGTTGCTCCATTTTTTACTTGGCTTTTTATTAATTTTTTGCTGTCTGACGTTGGTCGCGATACAATGAAGTGAAAATGGCGCTGCCTGCACATAAATTGACGCCGATTGCTGTGCTTTATGATACCGTCAGACACAGGTAGCATAGGGTATATCAACTAATTAAAGGTAGTTGTTATAAAAAACAATATAAGTGCCAAAATCAACAAAACTTTTTGAGGCTAAGACAGATGAATTAGAATTTCTTTTAGTAAAGTTTTGTTTCAGCTATTTTTAATTTTAGTTAGGGTATCTTTGAGTTGTGCATTTGTTCAGTGATAAGCGCTTGTTTGTGGCTGTCACCTGCGCATATGCTGGCAGGTTTGTTATCTTTAGTTCTTTTGTATATATGAATGCTCTGCCCATTTGGCTGGGGCAATTTTAATTGAAAAATTTTGCATATTGATGGAATTTCTGCAACGAGCTTAAGATTTATGGAAACAGCTAAATAAAACACAAAAAATAAAAAAGATTATACTCTCACGCTCTTACACAAACTCTCTATCTATCTATATCTCACTCTGAATTTCGTTCTCTCTCTATCTATTTCTCATTCTCTTTCCCTTTCTTTATCTCTCTCTCTACCCACGCTTGAGGCCCCATCAAATTATATGCACTTAAGCCGAGTCTTAATGCAGCTTCATAATTTTATTGGCCCAAATAACAGAGAAGCCACACCGCTGGCCATGGGCTGAGGCAACAACTGCCAATTTGCTTTAATACGAATGCGATTCGTTCCGAGTGGGGCCTGTACAGGCTGCAGCTGCTGCTGCTTTGAGACTGAGCTCAAGTTTTGTCTTAATTTGTGACAATAAGCTAAGCGATTGCATTGCTTTGGGGGTCAACGGCGTCTTTTTGAAATAAGGATGTGCAGCGTTTGGAAAATATCTTGAAAATATGAAAATGTACAATACAATTTGGAATATATTTGCAATTGGTTGCGCCGCCATTAAATTGTCAGTAAAACGGTGAAAATAAAGAGAAGTAAAATGAAAAAAAAAACCAAGCAATAATAAGTAATCATAATAATTGCAGCGAGAGGCGCAATAAAAACCAACAAAAATGTACAGAAAAGAAGACAGAGAGAGAGAGAGAGAGAGAGAGAGAGAGAGAGAAGGGAAGTAAATGAGTTAATTAAGACGTTTTGCCCAACGACCGTTACACACCGCATATACGCAATTAAAGAGCACTCAAAAGCATTCAAAATATGAATGAAAGCTGCTCGTCTCGGAAGCGACATAAACGTTAATAACTACAACAAGCATGGCCATCACAGTGATCCATGTAGAGAGGGAAGGACTGAGAGAGAATAACCGAAAGAGAGAGAAAGAGAGATCCCTCTTAAGCAGCCTGAACGGCCTGCAAAACGAATGGAACGGAAGTGCAGCTAATTACGCAATGCGTGCAAGGCGACATGGCAAAAAAAAGTACCATAAAATGTGCGGATAAGTAAGTGGTAGAGGAACCACTGGCACCGCTTTCAGCATGAAGTCATCAGTCGATTGTGTATGGGTATGGGAACCACGCTGATAATACTGCTTGATGATTATAATTAGTAGAAAGTCGGTACTTGCCCGAGATATACCAATTGATAAGCCACACAGACAAGGTATGCAACATATTACGCATCATAATAATAATAACATATATTATTCATATCAGCTGTTGGCATCTAAATAATTCCCAGAATTATCAGACAAGCAATTTACACTTGTCGCTTTATCAATGAAATAAGCGAAACTTTTTTCAATTCAATTTATAAATTACATTGAAAGATAAAACTGTTAGTTCTAATACAATCAATAAAATATGAATAATATTAATTTATGTACCTAAGATCATTAGATCAGATGCACCACAAAGTGTTTTACAGTACAGCATGTTTGTGATATCTATTATGATACCTTTAAGATTTCCTGATCAAACATATCAAAACTTAATTTATTTTACTATTTTTTATAAATTCATATAATATATATTATGTTATATAAGTAATATATCATTATATAAATAATAAATGACTGATCTAAGTGTTTCGAATAAATTTCCAAAATAAAATTGATAGGTGTGTGGCATACTTAATACGAACTTTGATATATGTAGCTCACCGACAGTCAATGAAATGTTTATTAGTTTGTGAATATATTCATTAACAATAAGAGAGAATATGAGAAAATATGTTCAGAAATATTAATTTAATAAATAAATATAAATTGTTGTTCATTAAAGTTACTTTAAGATTGTCTCAGTTTAGTTTAGGGTTAGTTAAATCAGTTGTCTCTGGGTGGGTCATTTGTGATTTCGTCTAGCTCGAACAGGCGTTGCCATTATCTAAACCCATACGCCATTTGGACATGGACCTGAAGTATAGAGGCACCGAGATGGAAAGGTACAGAGGTTGCTGCACAAAATGGCAGGTAGCACTCGAAATTTAATTGCCTATTAGCAGGAGCTGTTGCAGTCGAAGCCGAAGACACGACCTCACTAAAAACACAGCATGGACACGGAAGGCAGTAGCGGAAGGCAGTAGGTGCTGTAGGAGGGAGCTGTGGAAGCTGTTGAAGCAACTGGGCAGTGGGGAGTTACACCCATTGGCAATTAAGTGCAAGCCAATCAAGCGATTTGTACATGGACCAACACTCATATATATCTACATGGAGCGACAGACATATGGTATGGTATAGGCAGGGGATTGTCCGAAGTTTAGACTTCAGGCTACGACGAAACTCATTTGGGATGATTGTCGATAATATTGCTCAGCAGCTCAGCAGCTCAGGCTCTGTCAAACTCTGACTTTGACCCCGACTAAGGCTGTAGCTGGCGGCAGATTGAGCAGACTAACCAATGCGCACTAAAACTCAACTCTTTTTGACGCCTAAAAAAATGTGCTATAAACTTTAATTAAGACATAAAATAGTTTTAACTATGCACTAAACACAGCCACAGCCAAAGAAGCGAAGAAAAAAGTGAAAGAAGGGCAATGGTCTGAGGTCGAATTCCGAATCAGGCAAACGGCAGCGCACAAATTGGTTCACGAGACTACCATATAGCACTAGAGATATATTTTTCATATATTCGATTATATAGCAGAGAATATACAGCTCGAATTTTAGATGAAAATGTAATGAAAAGAGGGGAAATTCTGAATATACTTGCTAGAGTTTCAGAATTAAATTATATATATTATAGATAGATATTTACATATATTTTAAAAAACCTTTTATCTTATATGTAAGTAGTAAATTGTTGAACTTTTGATCTACTTAAATGAACTGTCTTAATTGTATTATAAATTAATTAAAACGACAAGAATGATTAAAAAGTTGAAGTTATAGTTGCAGTAGTCACATTACCACTAACTATATAGTTAAGCACTAAAAAATATTGGACATTTATCAAGTGGAGTTGTGCAGCCGAATGGGAAATAAAAGAAAATGTTACGAGTCGTTAAAGCAGCGTTCAAATCACTAACCAATTAACTTGGAAAGTTCACGAAACTGCAAACTGCAACCGTACAGTGTTCAGAGAATGGAAGAGCTGGGGGAGCCCAGTAAAAATCGACACATAAAATGAAGTCATTTCAGAATGTTTTCGACGACTTCACAAGACTCAAAATGAAGATGAAGATACGAGTATGCACTAAGGATGATGCCACTGACTGTCGGTTTGTCTGTGAGTCTGTCTGTCGCAATTGACCAACTGGCTGTCTGTATGACTCTCTGACAGGCAGTCAGGCAGGCGGACAACCGGTCGACAGGTTGGCCAGGTTTCAAAGTTTATTTTCCTTCTGGTTTATATGTTCTTTTTTTCGAGGCATCAACGACGATTTAACGTGGCGCACATTATTCATTCCGTACGTTTTTATTACTGCATGTTCGTGTTATTTGTAATTTTAACAAGATAATTTTGTTTGAGCATTTAATGGCAAGAGAGCGTAGGCTCTACGACTCGGACTCGATGCCTGGCTGCATCGTTTTGCCACTGGCCATTGGGCACTCAATTTAGTCAAGTATTTGAAGGATAACCAGAACTAAACGGGAGAACCGTGTTCACAGTGACACTGGTACAGTGGTTCATATGGCAATAATATTTAATTGCCATTAAACGGAAATGCAATTCATGTGATTTTTATGCTGGCACACACCAATTATGCCAATGCTTTTTGTGAATGATGTGGATACATCAAAAAAATGTATATGGTATATATGTATGTACAGTTGGCTAGCCAATCTTAATTGGCAACAACTGACTGCGAAAGGGGCAAAAATATTAAATCAGCATTTTACACAGCCAATTTGTAAGAAAAAACGCCAACTGGAAGACAGCAAGAGCCACAGCAACAGCTACAGTTGGCTAACAGGCCAACCAGGGAACTGACTGCAGCTGCATAATGAAGCCATCAAAATGAAACCAGCTAGCAAGCTAGCTGTTGGTCTGGCCAACAGGATGTCTGCCTTGGACTGCCTCTGGCCCAATAAATATGAGCTTGGCCCAGGCTCTATATCAATTTTGCAGCCATTGTGCTGGCATGCAGCACCATTTTTAGCATTACGGCATTCAAATTCCTAGAAACAATGAAATAATTCCATAAATTTCGAACGCTAATAGCATTGGCCACCATTTTTTAACGGCTCTGTTGCCACCATCTTTGGTCGACTGCAGTGGAGCACCAAAGCTCCACCTACTTATCAAACCGGGTAGGCGTTGCCTGGCTACCCTATGCGACCTCAAGATCAAGTCTTTCGGGCCACAAAACAAGTTTTCGTGGTTAAAAACACAGACACGCATACAAGTTGGCCAAAAACTGGTTTTTCATTTTTGTTTTTTTTTTTTTTCGTATTTTTGTTTCTTTTTGCTGCAGGCAGAAACTCAACACGGCTCGGCTGTAAACTTGGCCAGTGTATGGCGCAAAATATTGGCTACAAATGCTTGTCCTTAGTTGAATTATGCTCAGTAACACTTCAACTGAGCGGCTGAATGGGTTTTACATAACAAGCGAACAACAACCATACCAACTGCACAAATAAACAGAGCCATCAGGCAAAAGCAGCAGCCGTCGGCAGTTCCAGCTGCCTTGTATGACCATTTCATCGAATTTACGTCAATTTCATGTCATACGAATCGAGTGTTTATTACAATTTTCACAGATTGAATGTACTCAGAGATACAGAGATACAAAAATTCAAAACATTTAGCGGATTTTAGTCTGAAGTGTCTTGTCTACATATTTAATGCTCTGTTTCATGATGGGAGGGTACCTGTATCACCGATAGTTTATAAAGATCTATTATAATTGCTTGATGTCTGATAAAGTCAGGTAATACATTAGTTTAGGCAATGATTATTGACGTAGTTTCATGTACTAATTGTAGATGGATTGCAAACTTTATTGAAATTTGATATAATGGAAGGGGTGTCTCTTGTTTTGTACTTAATATAGTTAGGAAATAGATATAGATGTAGATATCACTGACAAAATAAAATTTTGACAATGTTAAAAGATAATTAAAACAATTTAATATTTTTCACTAAGATAAATAAATATTTATAGTGTAATATTGCATTCAAGTTTAGCATGTGTTTCTGCCATTATTTCAACATTTTTGGTTGCTCAAAGTCTTAGATCATGCCAAATATTGTCACTATGGCCTGGTAATTGTATTTACAATTTGTTTAACACCATTTATGGTCTTATGGGGTGCGGTAAAACTCAACTTTATATATAATCTATTGCTAGTTATGGTAGTCAAACACCTACATACCATAATTGGTAGCTCTTCAGGCTTTACGGTCTTCATGAAACATACGTACTTAAATTTAGTGGGGTGTTAGAGTTAGAATGTAAATAACAAATTCAATGCAATTATTACTGATTTTTTATAATACATCCCTCAAAAATGTATATCATTTTACTTCCCTACATTTCATATTTCTTTGTATAACTATGGTCATAAATTAATGCTTTTGTTGAAGCCATTGTTAATGTTGTTAATAATTGCACTTGAAACATAAATGAGAAGCACTAAATAGTTTGAAAATTAGTTATAATTAAGCAGCAAAAGCAACTAAAACAACAGCAAAAGGCGCCTGCTGCACTCCCCCTCTCTTAAGCAACCTATCCCAAAGAGTTCTTACCACATCGAGTCGCCTCGGGATGTGGGCAATTAAAACGTGCAACAGCGCGCAAAACGCACGAAATGGAATTAAAAAGGCATCTTGTTATTAATTAGGGAGAACAGTAGCTGACAGATATAAAATGTTGGCTAATTTGAGATATATATATATATATACATATATTCCTTAAGTCCTGCTGCTGCTGTTGTTCGACTGTGCCATGTTATACATTGTCTCTTTTTGTTTCTTTATTCGGGCTACGAAATGCGCGATAAAGCGAAATTCAATGTCTTTAGCTTATAATTGGCAAAGTCAGTCGCAACAGCAGCAACAAAACGACAAACGACAAAAGCCAAACGACAGACAACGGACAACAGACAGAGAGAGAGAGAGAGACAGACGACAGTCAAGAGACGAGAGACGAGAGTCGATGAAAAGATACAAGATACATTGCTTGTGCCACTGTGAGGCACAGGGAAACACAGAGCGCCAAAGTTTAGTTTTAGGCTCTTTGGGTGCTTGCTTCATTTTCTATCATTAATATTTGAAGATTCCGTTTCATTTGTGTCTTTAGTTTAATTTTTTGGCGTCGTTGTTGATGTTGTTTTTGGCGGATCGTTATCAATGCGCCAAAAACTTTTACCTGCTCATGAATATGAATAATGTTGGCGCTCAGATACGATATTGCGATTATAGACACAGCCAGAAATATTTAACTAATTAGCATAACTTCCGTCTGCCAAATGCGCATATCAACAAACTTATTATTATTCGCACTAATTGGGCATTAGGCATTCAGTTCATTGTTTCAATAACCTGCCGCAAAGTTGAAGGTGGCCTGGCGCCGGGCCCAACACTCCGCCTACAAATACAAATATTCATTTTTCAGCTCAGTAAGACTTTCTATTGTTTAACCACTGTGCAAATGGCGTGCGGTCTTCATGATACCCGGTAAAATAGGATTAAAGGGTATAACCTTGTTTCTATGCCTATGTGGGAGGTATTAATAATATATGATATCGATAACTCAAATTCAGCTAAAAATTTACTATACTTTCCTGGACACACAGATTAGGAAACAGAATAATACCTAACTTCTTATTATTAATAATTAATTAAAAAAGATTTTAATATTCCAATGAAAAACATTTGATCGGCTTAAACAAATCAATCTTATCATCAAAAGACAAATAATTAATACAACTAAAACGGTAAAATCTCAATTCTACCAATGTTTTACCAAGGTATCTCCATGTTGAGCGCACGCGACTGAAGCACTCGTCAGCTTTTTCGTGTTTGTGTTTCTGTTTCTACACTTCATATAACGTATTATTATTGTAAGGTTTTCGTATTGATATTTAAAAATTCCACAAAAATAACAACAACAATTATAATAACTATGACTATATAGAAACGGTTGTTAATAGTGCTAGAGCTAGAGCTAGTGTATTATCGTAGCTGAACGATCTGCAAACAAACAGAGCAACGCGTGCAAATTGATTTTCGCTCTTTGCATGCAAATTTCAATCAAAATTAATTAGTTAACATTTTTATTGTTGTACAAATGAGCAAAATTAATTTGCATGACTATTAAAAGGAATGACTTTCGTGCAATAAATAATGCTCAACAGAGAGACGCGACAGACAATCGGACAGTGGGACAGTGGGATAGAAAGACACAGATACAAGCGAAAACTGTGAAGCGGAGAACAACTTTTTTGATGCACTAATACAAGCTTAATATCAGTTAATATGTGAGCTGAAAATAATATAAATAAATTCAAATATAAATTTAATTTGAGCATCAACACGACGGCAATGCTCTATAATATTGGGTGCCTTAAAAGGAAATTAAATAAAATTGAATTAAAATATTTGAACATTCGTAATTGATAGCTAATTGCTTGTAGCTAACTGTTAACAGGTTTTAACTGTCAGTTAATTATAGTATATGTGCTTTAAATGTCTATATTTAAAAGCAACGCCGTAGCTTAACTTAAGAACTATTCAAAAGTATATAATAATATAATGGAAAGCTTGAATGAACGCGAAATATGTTAGTACATATAATTAGTATTAGCTAGAGTCAAGTTGATTACGCCATATAATTATATATACCATTCCACATGAAAGTATAATAAACCAGACCTTAATAGTATCTGAACTATACTATACCCGTTTCTATCGAACATTTTGTGAAACCAGTTTGATTGTTTGCTTTGATTTTGATCGATATCTGCACAAATACGCGCCAAATTAGCGTTTATTATGCATACTTTATGCCTGCAACCAGATAAGATCGATAGTAACATAAACACCAGATCTTATAACTGGTCTGTATCGGCTATATACCACAAGCACAGATCGTAACGATCAGCGACGCGAGTTGCTCAAGCACAAATCTATAAATCTAATGATAATTTCGTTATACCCTACAGTCGTTTATATGCATAAAGTTAGAGTATCTGAAATAACACTCCATTGCCCGCTTAACACCTGATGCGACCAGCGCTGAACGCTGTACTACAATTTATGGGTGCGCTACCAACGATCTACAGAGGGAGAAACAAAACAACAAAAAATATATATATATAAAACTATCGGGTTACAAGGCAACAACAAGACAACCTACAACATGTTCTGCAGCGTTTTGTGGCAGCAACTCCGACTGCACCGACTGTAGTTGTTAGTTTTTTTTTTTCTTCTTCAGTTTTTTGGATTCTGCCGCCCAATATGTTGATTACAAGCATGTTGAACGTGCCACGTTTTGTGGCTGCAACTGCCACGATCGACTCTAGGACACTCTGCCAAGTGGCAATATCATTTTGTTGTTGAATTTATAGTAACCACTGTGTGTGTGTGTGTCTTCGTTGGTTTCTATGTGGGGGCAAGGCAGATGCGATGCAATGCGATGATCATTGGCAGCTGACCCAATTTGCTGTGCTGTTTATGTTTATGACCACGGGTACAAAATACAATAACATAGACTACAACAAAAGAAAAAGATATCATACCATACCACACCATATACACATATGCCCAAAGAAGTTTTACGAGCTGCGTTTGAATCTTATCAGCTTCGATCTGTGATAACAAATGGAAATCGAAATACAAACAAAAATTCATAGTCAAGGGCCTCGCATTTAAATTATAAGCATTTTTTCAAAAGGTCACCAAGTAGCTTCAGAAACCCATAGATGATCCTCTTCTTCGCTCACAATCTCTCTTTCTAACCAACTACCACCGACTACATTCAATCTCTGTATGAACAATTTCAGATATGCGCGACAAATGAGCACCGTATGAAGTAAATACCCAAAAGTTCCCCAACGGAAAAAGAGACTGTAGTAGTGGCTACTGTTGCACGCGATCATTGAGTATGAAGAACGGAGAACCGAATTCTCGTAGACTTGTAGACTCTTGGAGTCGTAGACTTGTAGAGTTCATTTCAGTGACAAACGTACAACAGCAAATCATAAAATGACAGAGAGGCAAAAAAAAAAAACTTTTGAAACGATAATTTGAGGCCGCACAGAGAACATGCCACATATTCAGTGGCGGAAGCCGCATGCAGCGCCTAAATAGTTGTTAATTAAAACCAGATTTTTGTGGCTCTTGGCCACAATTCCAAGAATCAATTAACAAACGTTGCTGGCTGCACATTAACCAATTAACTGCTAATCTAATTTTATAGATAGATAGTAGAAAAAACCATAGATAGGGACAGAGAGAGAGAAAGAGAGCAAGGGCGATCAGCAGAAAGAGACAAATCGACAGAGGTTAAATCTCTGGTGATTGTTGGTGATTTTGATTCGAGAGTTGTCATTATCAATGAAATGCAATCCCAAGGAGCGTTGAGTGTGTAGTGCAGCCCTTTCAACTAATTAGCATTTTTCACTAAATTCCCGCAGTCCCCCAATTAAAAAACACGAAAACACGACGTTAAGAACCGAGCGATAATTTACCTACATCAATGAGTTTCATTATGGAACCAAACAGTCACAAATACCTGAGTGTATAGGTATCCCTGTATGTATGTGTGTGTGTAAGATCTTTATCTTAAAATGTGACTATGGCTCTGAATCTACAGATCTGTGTTTTTTCTGTCTTCTTTCGAACTTGAAGTTCAAGCTGAAGCTCTGATTTCACAGCAGGCGCATTGACAGACCACACGAGCGCCTCTAACTCTCTCTCTCTCTCTCTATCCCTCTCTCTCTCTCTCTCTCTCTCTCTCTCTATCCCTCTCACTCTTCATCTCTCCATGCCTTATTTTCCCGCTCCCTTGTGCTTATGACCATGCCATTCATAATTAAAAACAAAAGTTATACCAATATGTCAAGCATAATTTTTATTTGAATGGTCTACAAACTCGAAACGAGTTTACAAAACCACGCAAAAGCCCAGGCATTCCTCGTATTCCTCTCCTACTCTCTACCCCTTTCTTTCTCACTCTCTCTCTCTCCCTCTCCCTCTCTATGTCTCCATAGCTTTTGTCTATCTCTTTTCCACTCTGTATACTATTACCATGTTGTAACATCACCCTGTGCACCATAAATTTCTGGCATAATCGAGGCAAATGTTGGAAATCTTCTCACCTTTTGCTACGCTGCTTCCTGTGCCACAGATAGGCAAATTAACATTTGTGTTTGGCTTTTGCTCTTTTATCCGTTTGTTTTGGATTAATTTTAAATGCAGTTGCGCCTTTGCCACAGTGCAACAAAAAACACACACAACAAACACACACACAAACACATACACCACAGTGCAACACGCTGCATTCTAGTATTAATTACTTTGGCTTCCGAAATCGAATTTACATATTAAAGTCGTTTTAAGGTAAGCAGGCCCAGAGACCCGAGCCCAGAGCCCAGAGCCCAAAGCCCAAGACTCAACGATCGTATCGTGCAGCTAAGCTGGGGCAAGGGCAAGGGAACAGGGTGAAGTCGTTGCTCCTTGATGGTGCAGCAGGTTAAATGGAAATCAGCGCCAGTTGCCAGTTGCCTTAGCCCCGACTCCGACTCCGACTCCAACTCCAACTCCAATTCGAACTGAAATCAATGGGAGCGAGCGTCAACGACCATTTCACAAATCGATACAACGACAGTAAGGACTGACAGACGACAGACGGACACGGCGTCTTCGAGTCGAAGACGTCGCCTTGGGTCGCCAAGTGTTGGCTCTTCCTCTCCCTCTCTATCTCTCTCTCTCCCTCCCCCCCTTTCTTTCGTTTTCTTTTATTTTAATTTTTATTTTAATTGGAACAACATAATTCCTAGAAGTTCGCACGAACTAAACACAACAACAACAACAACAACATCAGCTGCTAATGGAGTTCGTTTGTTAGCCAGCTTTACTTACGGCATCTCTCTCTCTCTTTCACTCTTTGTCTCTGACTCTCTCACTCCCACACAATCTGCCTGAGGGCATCGTAAATTACCCGATCGTGTATTTGTCTTTTTTTTTTTTTTTTGGTGAGTTTTTTTTACTCGTGTGCGGAGCAAAAAGAGGATTGAAAACAATTAAAAAATTGGCAAACACGAATCGATTGTGATTACAGTAAATTGTTGTCAAATTAGCTGCAAAATGAGCGACTTGTGAGCTACAACCAAATGGGAGCAATGCCTGTATGAGTGTGAGTGTGAGTGTATGTGAGTGTATGTGAGTGTGTATTGGTGCGTGTGTGTGTGTGTATGACTCTGTGTGTGCCACAGTGTGTGGGTGTGGCAACTGTCTAGAGAGAAAGTTGAACTTTTGCAGTGATTCTTACATTGATAGAGCGCAGTGAAAATAAATTGGCTCAGTGGGCCAAAGATTATTGAGTATCAAATGATTAACGATCGCAGCTTTCAAATCGTTTATAAACAAGAGAAAAATGTGCACAATCAGACATAAAAGTATGTTCATAAAGAGTCAAACAAAGGATTCTGTAAGTGTCTTCAAAAGTCTCTTAAAATTGCATTGTTTTGGCTGTACAAAGATGCAGTAAAGACTGAGCTAAGAAAAAAGTTAATTTAAAATGCATTAATAAATATTATAATAATTAAGCAAATTTTTTTAATTTAATGTAACATATCTAAATTATAAAATTAATTATTATTCATTGGCATGACCATACGATATATTATCTTCATGAAAAGATCGTTGCGATCTTCCTCAAACGCTTCTACACATGTTTCTCTAAATATTTATAAATATTTGTGACTTTATCAACAAAATCTCTGAATTGGTCTTAACACGAAACATATATAGAAACAATAATCATAAGTTGCAGAGCCCATGCCACCTAAGAGCTGAGTTTACCTGTTTTTACCACAAGCTGACAGCATAATTGCAGAAGCATTTAAATAATAATACCCTAACCTCCTGGGGTTTATCGCTTGCGATCGACAAATCAAATAAAATTAATGAAAATTAAAGAAAGCAACAGTTTGGTATTTAAACTATAAACAAAACAACTCTATAAGCCACAGAAACAGACACAGAGCGGGAAAGAGAGACAGGCAGTGGGGGCAACGATTGATCGATCATGAGACTGAGAGCTCGCTGCACGATCGCAGAGCAGTTGAAATAATTATGAAATGTCAAACTTGTGTTCGCGCTCGATTACGCCACTTGACATGGCCAATTAATCTCGGCTTAATTGGTTTGTGCCACAACAACACACACACATACACATACACACACACACACACTCGCACACACGTACGCGGAAACAGATACAGATATAGAGACTGGCAGAGACACAGAGCGACAGGCGACAGAGCCAGACGATCAAAATGATATTGATGTGTGTCCAGGCTTCTGATTTTCCTCTTATACCATACACACACCAAGGCTCAACTATATAAAAACAGAATGCGTACAGATATATATCTATCAGACAGTGGCGTAGTTGATAGTAGCTGAGGGGGAGACTGTAGCACTCCAAAATTGAATTTACTTTTGCAGATGCAAAAAGGAATCTAACGAGAAGACTAAGAATCTACAAGATTTTTAATCAATATTTAAATAGGTTAAATAATATATAAAATAAAATTTATATAAAAATAAATCCCTTTTAAAAATTTATAGCAGGTATACCTGTTTGAATGTAGGTATAAACACCGACTTTTTTGCTACGACAAAATTTGTCATACGCCCCGAAGCCGAGGCCGACGCCAGGCTTTACTCTCAGGTCGATATATACAGTATAGGGTATAATGGGAGCGGGTGTTGGAGTTCAAAACTTCAAGCTGAAACTGTAGCTACAGATGCAGCACGACATGCATGTGCATGCACGCGTATGTGTAGATCTTTTTATGCCAGAAGTTTGAGCCTTGATGCGAAACGGGAGTTGAAGGTAAAATGAAGAGTGTAGCGTAGAGTGAAAATTGACGATGGTAGAGTGATGAGTGAAGGGTATAAAGTGAAGAGCGCAGAGTGTAGAGTCGGGAGGAGCCGCTTGTAGACATTTTATCAGATTCTTTAATTGCGTAAAACATTTTTGGATTCTTCACGTAACGAAATTCCGAAACACCGAAGCTTGTTAAAATTCTTCTATCAATGAGCGCAGTGAGCAGAGAGCAGCGATCAGTGGTACAAAACGACGAATAACGACAACAAAATCAATGATCAGCTCAGTTAGACAGAGACGGAGACAAAGAGAGAGAGCGAGAGAGAGAGAGGCAAACGAAGGCGTTCAATAAGTAAGTAGATGAGTGCGAGTGGGACAACGTAACGTTCGGGCAAGTGGAACGCACGAAACGCCAATTAAGAAATTGACAAATTAAAGCTGAATGCTTTTTATAATCAAAACAGACAAAGCAAATAAGCAGACAGCGACAGACAGACAGACAGACAGAGAGACAGACTGAGATGACAGAGAGACAGACTGGGTAGAGATATCGAGACGGAGTCGAACGAGATCTCGGCCAAGTTGGAGGTTGTTTTAAAAGCTAAATTTATGAATTCTCTGCTAATTGTTGTTGCGAATTGAAAATATATTTTTGTTTTGTTGTTTTTTTTTTTTTTTATACGGTTTTATCTGACAAGTGGCTGCTTGTTTAATTTGTTTATATATTTTTATGAAAATTAATACAATGCATGCCGCACACTGACATTTATTTGCATTTCACTTCAAAAAATAAAAATAAAAATACTAAAATAAACCTTTCAGTAAAAAACTTTCTTTTTTTTTTGAACAACTACGGCAAATTAACGCAGCGAATTGTTGCAACAATCACACAGAGAGGGGAAGAGTCACAGTGAGAAAAGTAGAGGAAGAGCTTCATACGCTTGGGTTTTCAACTTTGGTTTTTGTGGTTTTTCTTTTGGCTTTGACAGCAATCAATCGATCAATCGATCAAGCGATCAAACGAGCGAAAGCTGCAACCGGCCATGTCAAAGTCCTTGCCTCTTGGTAGCAGCAGGAGATGGCCAATCGTTGCAACGTTGCGGCCAATGATGGCTGATGCTGGCATTCCGAAATGACAAAACAGTTAAAAAATAATTAATTGCGTTGCCTTAAATGGCCTAAAGCGGTTTGGCTTTTTGCTGCTGCTGTTGCTGCAACTGCTGCATCGCTTGTTTGCAACCTGCAACAGCAGCAAGTGCACATGTTGAACATTCAATGTGTTTAATGCTTCTGCTTCCTTCTCATTGCCCATTTTGGATGGTTTTTTATTTCTTTACTTTTCCTTCGTATTTTTTTTTATTTTTGTTTGTTGTTGTTCTTATTGACCGCCTGCAGCGGCTACTGGGCAACGTTGGCCACTTTAGGGCTTATTAATGATGGATTCTGCTCAATTGCAGCAGCAACTTTTTTGCTGCCACTTTTTTTTATTGCGCAATGCAACAGCAGCAACAACAGCCACAATAGCAACAACAGCAACAGCAACAACAGCAGCAGCATTGGCTTAAAAAGAAGACAACAAATGTATGTCAACGGCAACAGTCCTGAATGACAAATGAACAAATGTTTCCAAGACATTTTTTGCTCTTCCCCAAGAGAGAGAGAGAGAGTGAGAGAGTAAAAAGGAGTCCTGCCACGAAAGAGTGCAACTGCAACAGCCATGGTGCCACTGTGCCACTTAGCCACTGTGGGGCTGGTGCAAAAGTGGTACTAAACGTTTTGGCAGCTTCAAGACTAATTTGTTTCTGAAATATGACGAACTTTTGCATGAGTTTCACAAAGGACCACAAGAAAACGAACAAAAACAAAGATAGATTAATGTATAATTACTGAGTCAATAATCTCTATAGTCATCATACTTTGAAATTAGATCAAAAGATCATAGGTTAAATTTAATTAATATATTAGGGATTTTTTTGTCATTGAAACTCAGGAAAATCATAAAATCTTCTGAACGGTCTTCCTAGGAACAATATACGTAGTTTATTAGGCCTTTTATCCGAAGAACATCATTAGGTTGTCATGATAACATGTTTTACATCTTTTGAAGAAATATTTTCTAGAGTTTTATCTATGTTAGCTTAAAATCGATGCTTTGTTTTGCACGCACAACCTGAACTATAAAACTGGAATAATGTTTAAAATATTAATATGATACAAACACACACCTGCTCTTAGATTAAAATAAAATGTAGATTTCATGGCTTCAACAAAATAAAATGTCAGTTGTTAAATGTGAATTTGTATGCAATAAACCAAAGAAACAGGTAGGTTAACCTACCTACCATAATAACAATATAGACCAAGTCTACAGTGGAATATCTTGTGAATTCACACACACCCAATAATAAACTAATATCTATATATCTTATCGAGCAATAAAGAAACATAAACAATATAAATAAATCACGATGAATGTCATTTAGACAAACAAACTAATTTTCACTTTCAGTTAACAAATGACACACACACAAAAAACAGAGAGAGGGAGACAGAGAGGCACAGAGCGAAAGAGACGGGAATCTACGATCACACGATCATTTAAGATCTTCGGATCTGTAACGGGTTAACGAGCTAGTTTTAATAACTCAAGATCCAAAGTTGGCAGCCACCAAAGATGGTCTTGGTTTTTCGTCTTGGTTTTTGGTTTTGATTTTGTTTTTTTTTTCTTCTGGTAATTTATGTTTTGGGCCCCGATTACAGATCGTAAGCAACGCCCAAGTAATAAAAAAGATTAGCGATCGAGTGAGACAGAGCGACTGAGAGAAAAACGAGACAAATCGAGAATGTTTTAGCGATAAATTTCAATCAACAACAACAATCATTTGCCGTGGGCTTGTTGCATAATTAGACAGCATCTATAGAGGAGATATAGATATACGTATACCATACCATGATTATTGTTATTGGAAATTCCACTCTCGATCCTATACGATCCGATCTAGCACTAAATTAGATTTACGATTGACGATCAATGGATCATGGGGCGCAATTAAAATCAGCTTAATAATTTTCTCGACTCCGTCCATGTGGATGGGGGCTAGAGTTACCATATAATAGAAGAGCGCGATCGTTGCTAGCCGTGCCGATAAATAAAGTGTGATAATAATTTTATTGAAAGAGCAGCCATAGAGGCAACAAATCAAATGAGCATAATGCCAGCCAATAATAATAATAAAAAAAGATTTCAACTTGGGGCATTTACATTCATGCACATAAATCTTGTAGAGGGAACAATTTCATTATGAAACCTGCAGCACACGTGCAACAATGAAAGAATGAATGAATGAGTGTATGAAAGTATGGACGAATCTATGAATAGTTGCATCTTTGAATTGAATTGAATTGAATGAATACAGGCTCTATTAAGCGTACACTGGACACACGCATTTCGTGCGCTTAGGTGTTAAAGAATCAGGCACCTCTCAAAGGATCACAAAGGAAATCTGATCAATGAATTTGGAGTACATGAAAGGATACTAGATTTATGAGCAGCCCTCAGAGCTCTAAATTAGAAGGTATTGCCCTCCATAAAGAAGCTACTTGAAGCATCCAAGTACTGGTCAGATTTTCTTCTTTCTTTTCATTCTTGTCCTTGGTATTCGAGCGCGAATCCTGCTCATGTGACGATTCACACTCGAATGAAGATCCAGGTTGCGCAGTTGCCTCTAAATTATATAAAGTACAAGCGCCGCGGCGCCGCAATTAAGCTGAAATCGTAAAAATAACCAAAAAACATGTAAACTACAACGAAAATTAACTTTAATGTAAGCTCCGGTACGCTAATTAAGATATGCCTGCTTGAGCAGGCCCAGTTGCAACTGTACAAGGTGCTGCATGTAGCATGCACCTTTCGACAAGTCATTGAGCTGTTAAATTTATTTAATGCCTTACAATAGGGCACAGCCATGTTGGCACTTCGTTTATTATTAATTTTTATTGCTACCCGAACTATACTCAGTTGGAAGAGAACTGAGGCCAGCAAAGGATTCCCATGATCCTTGCCACATTGCAACCTGCTGCGCTTTTGTTTGCGACCCCTTCAAAAATATAATAAAATAAAATAAAATTGAAGAGTCTGTGCCTATGCGTTACACAAAAAGAAGAGAGAAAAACGATACCAAAATTTTTGCTCAATGAATGCAGTTCATTCATTGCATTCATTCAGTTTTCGATGCTCCTTTTTTTTAGTGGGTGTGTCCGCAAGGATTACACTAATGCCTGTGTAACATTTTAATGCACTCACACGAGGTATGATGGGATATAGAGAGGATTTGATGATGTTCCCAACAAGTTCAAGTGCTAGTCGGCATTTATAAATTCGCAAAAAGGATTTTCTAGCGGCCTTTTGTTCAGGCCAGGCAAACATGAGAATCCTTTCTACTTTCCTTTCTTTTTCTATTCTATTCACTTTATGCGTTTCAAGCACCTTTCATATTTTATGAGCCGCAGCACATTCTTTTACATGTCACAAAGTCACAAAGCCACTTAAGCCACTCGCTTCAAGTGTTTGTTATTCATTGTCATTGTCCACTCAGTGCTTAGGATCACACAGGACACTTGATCGACTCACTGGCCCTCTTTCTCTTTATATATATCTGTCTCTCTTTACCTTTTCTGTTGTGTATGTACTTAGCTCCTTGGTTTGATCAAGTGCCTGCTGTGCAGGTGCTCGCACGAGCCGATCGCCTCTGACTTTGCGGTTTTTCCTTCCAAGCACTTGGTATTCATCCGATTAATGCAAATCACTTGATGCCCTTAACTCTTTGACTCTTTGTGTATCTGTTTTTGGTTAAAAGAAATATGTTCTGATTTTTTAAAAAAGTATTTTTGAAATATCCAAAGATCACATTTTAATATTACTTTGGCAAAAATTATGTGTTTTAATCCAGTTTCACAAAAATTAATTTAAAACATTGTTAGTCTTCATCAATTCTTATACCCATTTTCAGGAATATTCTCAATCTCGTTTCCATTCGCATTCTCATTTTCAATGCCATTCTCATTCTCAATCTCATTCCCAATTAAAATCTCATTTGCGCCTGGACAGTTGTACATGATATTTAATCGAGCAATATCTGACTGACTTAAAGCCTTTCTCTGACCTAAGCGTGTTTGTCGTTCGGGATTCAATGCTATAATGGTGTCTTCACCATTCTTCGAGAAGGCTTTACTTGGGTAGTGCATCAGACTGGAATAATCATAGGGTACACCAAAGCTACCGACATTTTTTGGCGATAATTTTTTGAAATTAAAACGTTTGCCTTTGATGATGTTCTCATCTAGGATCTGTATATAATTGTCGCGATCGGGTGAGCTATGCTGATGGACAAAGCCCAAAGTGTGCAGGAGTTCGTGTTGTAGAGTGCCCAACCTAAAGCACCCTTGACCTTTTACGTTGGGTGTTAAATTCAGATACTGTTTTCGACCGGCACGACCTATATTCGAACTACAGCCATCTGTGGTTGCCCGAATAAACACATAGTCGAGGTTATCCGCGGCGGCAGGAAGAAACATGATGCAGGAACAATTTTCTATCTTCTCCATAGCCAGCTTTATAGTATGAACTTGGTCAGGGTCTGATTAAAATAAAATTTGATTAAAAATATAGATTTGTAAAATTTTTGTAATACTTTACAGAATTTCTCATCGATCTTGTAGAAGACTGTGGCATTGGGCCAATATCGCGTGGGTGCTAGTATTCCATTTCGTAACAGCTTTATATCCATATCACCCTCAAAAAAACCTGATGTCAGTTCAGGATCCTGCTCAACATTCTCACTTGGATATGGTGCAGACCAGGCTGGAACAAACCAAAGGCAAAACATTAACCGTATTCCAAACTTGAGCCCCATGTTTCGGATTCTCGACTCATTTCGTTTTAATTACGCACATTCGAATGAAGACTCGTTGAGCTCTTTATTTCGGGTGAGTTCAAGGTTTTGTATTACATATTATGATACTTGAATTGTTAATTTGAGATATTGTGTAAATTAGAATATTCAAGAGAATTATCGCATGCTTTTGTTTCGGTCGACGCAGAACTTTTTAATACTTATGCACATATTCTTTCCGAAATTTGTTTCATAATTAGCCCCAGCGATTGCACGATTATAGGCTAATTTATAGCACTGTTTTGCATATAGATACTGTGGTATTACAAGTATACCCATTTAAACTACCCTGTAGAAACCAATATATATAAATTTTACTCAATACATTGCCACGAAAGTGCTATACTCTTCCGAAAATTCTAAATGCGGGTTTCTACTACCGGACTTCGTCCCTACTATTGTAAATCATAGAAGATCTGCCTTTTCAATTGTGTCTTTTATATCGATAGTAAATATTTTGAACTATATTGGTATTGAATGGTTTTCAGGGCTACCTAAGAAATTTCGGACATTAAAAAGAATATGCGGCTATAATAATTTCGTATTTCATTCCTGGAATAAGCAGGCATATGGAAGATTGTAAATTATGTAAATAGTAAGTAGGAAATTTGTTTAGTTAAAAAACTATCGAAACATTTTTTCAATTAAATAGATTCTGAAGTACTTTTGAGTAAATTTTATACCAATTCAAATTGGTGTCATAAATGTGAAGCAAAAACAACACCGAAATTAAATGCAAATTCTAGAATTGATGGACTTACCAGAACACAAGATCTGCAGATATGCGAACAGGCCATGGAAGCCTTTAACAATAGTAATAATAACCTTCAGCTTGGCCACTTAACACGAGCTGTAAATGATGCACTAGGAGCAAGAGTGGTAGGAGCTGTAGACGGTAGAGAAATCCCCAGGGACGAACATTGCACAATTGGAATTTAATGGAGTCAATTTGGTGTTTGAGATGCATAAAGTGGAGCGAGTGAAGCGAATGGGGCGAGTGAGAGCGTTGGTGTGACTTCAACAGAATGTTGTTGACTCTTGAATGTTGAATGCAAAGCAAAAGCAACCACAACAACAAAAACAAGATGAAACAACAATAAAAAACAGAAGTCAAAGAGAAGACTGCTAACAATGCAGATCAAGAGATGAGGCGTATGACTTGGACCGAGTAAACTCTGCGGCCATTGTTCGATTTGACTGTTTGGTTTTGTTTTAGGACAACGCTAAAAAGACAAATGTGGTGTGTGTGCTGCATACATACATAAAGGTGGGGGGTGTTTGGGGAGGTAGAGGGTTGCAACAGGGCTTTTTGCCTGGGAGCACCTTGTTGTTGTGTGGGAGCGAGAGTTGAGTTGAAGCGCGTGTTAGTTCCACTCGTTAAGGATTTACGAGCAATTTTTATCACTTTGAGGATCGCTGACAAATCCGGCAACAACGCGCCAGCAACAGCAGCAACAATAACCTCAACAACAACAACAATAATAACAACAACAGCAACAATAATAGCAAAAACAACAACATAATGCCAACATGCGCATAATAATGGCAACTTGTCCTACGGCGATCGAGGCAGGAAGCGCGCTTGTCTCATCGTTGTCGCTGATGTGGCCAAAAGTGGCCAATAAAAAGCCAAGCGACAACAACAACAACAACCACAACAATAACAACAACCACAACAACAACAATAACATCGAATTATAGCAAAGTAATCGCACTGCGACTTACCTTTTCGGCCAATGTCCATTTTGGTTTTCCTTTCTGCAATTTCTTTTGCCACTATATCATTTCGTTTTGCCTTTTTTTTTCTCTCTCTCTCTCTCTCTCTCTGATTATTGTTGTTGTTGGCTTCGCGTTGATTTCCCTGCCAATTTATGTGACATATTGATTTTAAATTGTTGATAGTCTATTTTGTGCTGCCAACAGCAATTTATTTTAGCCATTGTAAATTGGCTGCGAGCCTCCTGGCTATGACTTCATCAGTTCCATGCCACATTCTGTTGCAAATGCAATGCAATTATCAATGCATTTAATGCAGCCAATGTGGCCAATGTGGCCAATGCCTAATTGCCATGCGATGATGGTCGCATCATCTGCTGATTAATATTATTCTATTGCTCATCCTGCAGGAATCACAGCTGCAACTGTTGCTGCTGTTACTACTATTGCTGCTGTTGTTGCTGTTGTTTGCTGCTGACAATATTGATGATTTAGTAGTTGCTGCTGTCGCTTTTGTGCCTGTTTGTCATGACACACCATAGGCGTAATTAGACAAGCATTGTGCAAAAGCGTTAATTAAAAGCCACACAAAAAGTTGCATTTGCCATTTGTTGCTGCTGTTGCTGTTGCTGCTGCTGCTGCTGTTGCTGTTGCTGTTGTTGCTGCTGCTGTTGCTGCTGCTGTTGCTGTTGCTGCTGCGTTAGCCATGACTCTATAACTCGCTACCTTCGTAATGAGCTCGCAACGATTGCGTAAGCCAGGTTCAAATCAGCGGATGCCTCCATGTTGTATGCGCGGGCGTTTGCAGCGGCCCAGGAGAGAGTGGAGTAAGGAGGGCGTTTCTATGTTGCAGGGAGTTTGCTGGCGCTGCCAATAATTTCCTTTGCCAACTAAATGAGTGTTTTGTATGAATGAATGCAACACTCATGCGTATTTATGAGGCAACGTGATGTTGCTGCTGCTGCTGCATCTATTGTTGTTGCTGTTGCTAGTGATGTTGCTGTTGCTGTTGCTGTTGCTGTTGCTGTTGCTGTTGCTGTTGCTGTTGCTGTTGCTGTTGCTATTGATGTTGCTGTTAGACGCTGACAGCATAGCGTGAGGATTTTAATTTTTGCTTAATTTTAAAGCCAGCTGCAGCCATGATATGTACTTCGATTGCCATAATAATAATAATCTATTGATAAATTGCATTTAATAGATTATAAGGCCCTTTCAGGGGACTTTGTATGTCTGTATCTTATAGACCCTTCAAAAAATTTTTTTTAATATTCTAGAAATACCATAAATTGGTAAGTAAGTAAAGTTTTAAGTTCTTTGGATATACATTTTTAATTTATTATAATAAGAATATAGATTTAAAAATTCTCTGTTTAATTTATTATCTAAATAATTAATTAAAAAAATTATTATTATTTTCGTATTATTATTTTGTGCTATTTGAGATCTCGACAAATTTCTTTTAACATGGGGTTGAATGAGAAATTAATGCATAAAAGAATCATGTAGAGTAATAATTATAGTATTTTAGTTAAATTAAATTTGATTTTAATTTTCAATTTAACATTTTGTATTCTACAATTTAATATATTATACTAGTATATAGTCACATTATAATACAGAATATAATAGTGTACTTTAATATCGCATAATATTAAATACTTCTTTAAAGTTAATATATTTATATATATATTTTATAGCTCGCAAATGAGTTTTGTATACTAAAATTTTTAGTTAAAAATCTAGTCATATGTTAGAAATTAAGCGATTAATTAAGAGATTAATTCGAGTCATGAAACATGTGGCCAGAAAGCAAATGTCGTTGATCAGGAATGTGTGTAGTAGATATACAGTATATATGTATATATTTTATGGCTGCTAAAATGGCCAAGACAAGGCATAATTACGGATCGAATGGCATAAGACAGAAAACTGAAAACGAGCTAACAATAAAATCAACAAATTTTTGGTATTTAACGCACAGCAAATTAACATACCTCACAGATACATATATGCATAGCTTGAGCTGCAGATACATAGATACATATAGTAGATACATATGCGTAGATACTTTTACAGCTACATTTACATACACTCAGAGGCAAACGGGTTTCGACTGGCCACCTCCGCTACCAGAGCGACCACCCAGTATCCCCCGGTACAGATACGATGCAGAGGCGTGCACGGGGGTCAAAGGGGGTGAGTGGTGTTGATTACCAGCTTTGTAAGTAGGTGTTGACAGTTCGTTAGAATAATAACTACTTTAAAATCAAAGCCCCCCATAATTAATTACGAACGATTAATGACGGTGTTATCATCATTATCGTCATTATCATCATCTCTGAGCGTATGACAAAACGTTGCGACTCGCTTGAGTTCAGCTCAGTTCAGGCGTCTCTTTTGGAGCCTGGGGGTGTGGCATTAGTCGCCTGCTGTTTGCCTAAATGTTACGCTTAATTTGCAAAATGATTTGGAGCAACAACAGAATCCGTGGCGCCACACGCAACACAGAAATAACAACAAACAACGGCTGCCTTATTGTTTTCTTTTCTTTTTTTGAGTGTGCCACATTTTGGGGCAAATGTTTGAGTGTTTGTTATGGCATTGTTTTCACATGCACCCAAATCCTTTTCCCATTTACTTATGCCACATAGTTATATGTTTGCCTTGCCGCATGTTGCACGTTCTATTTATTGTGTGTGTGTCTTTTCTTTTTAGCTGCCGCAACAGTCGGAACAACTTCACTTCCATTTCATTTGGGGCGCATAATTAATGTGCATCTGCGACCCTCTTTGTCGCGATCCTTAAGTAGGGTGCCGCGTCCCCTATCTAATACACATAATTACGTTGTTTCATTAACAACATTAGTAGCCATCATATTTCATTCTCCCACCCCCCCTAACAGCCCATGGCTGCTGATGCTACAGAAGACACTGCGCCGCCAACATCATAAGGTGCTGCTGATGCTGCTCAGGAGATTTATTGGTATTAACAGATCGCTCGAATGCCTTTTACTGGGTGGCAAACTATATAGATCTGTTAGCTCAGAGATCTATAAATGTCATGCGGTATGTGTAGTATTTGTTTTATAAAAAAATACACTGTAATTTATAGGGTATATGGATTTGATATATAGTTTTGTATAGTTTCTGATGACCGGTTGTGCTTTATTTTTATACTATTATTTATTTGGTTAGGTGTAAATAAACTGTAGAAATTTTGAGAATGAGTACAAATATATTTTATATTAATTTGTTAGAAATAATTTTAAAGATTTCATTTAATTATAGATCTTTAACAGATTATTTGTTAAATCAAATTTGCATTTCATTTATTTAAAAATGAGTATAAAATAGAAAATATATTAATAAGATTATAATAAATGTGAAATAATAACGTGTTTAAGTTTATTCAGTTTTAAATAATGGCTAAATATTTAAGAAAATCAATTCGTATTTAAAAATGTAATTGTTAGTCCTGGAAAACTAACAAAATTTCATAGAACATAGAATGACTTTATATGATAAATATAATATCATATTATATGATGTATTTTCCTAATGACTTTATGTACTCTAGATCTAGTGCTTATATGAGCTGAGCACACTCGACTAGAGCATTCTTCTGCGTTATGTTATGGATTATTAATGTAATGGGTTGCGCACGGGCATATGACGGAGCATTGATCATGCAGCGGCACTCAAGTGGCACCGACACAAAACTGACTAATGCAATCTCAAGTATGTGCTAGAGAAACTAGAAGAAGGAGAGCAAGAGGTGGAGAGACAGAAAGAGAGATAGAGAGATAGAATGAGAGAAAGAGAGAGGATGAGTGTTTGAGCAGCTCAGTGTGTAATGGAGTTGGCTGCATCTTCAGCAGCAGTAGCTGGGTGCAACATGTGGCATGTAGCGGGACTGCGGCTGATCATGATGATGCACCCTCGCTCCGTGGCAATGTGGAGTGATGTGCGGCGTTTTGTCGAATTTATGTGCCAGCGGCATGTTGCCATTGGCTGCTGCTGTTGGGCCTTGGTGTGGCAAGTTCTCGCACGCATTTAAATACCTAATAAAAGTTACACTTGAAAATTAATGAGCAACGTTTTAGAGCCCGAACATTTATGGAACACGACAAAGTGACAACACTTGAATTAAGTTATTCCCAATCCCCCCTCTCCCCGGCCCCAGCCATACCCACTCCCTTTGCTGCTCCTGCTGCCTTTTGAGTTGTCACTTCATGCCATTGGCAATGCCATTCCGCCGTCTCTCTGACTGAGATTTTCGTTTTAGTTGGTGTAATAAATTTTGTGGTTTAATGGGGCGGGCGTTTGTCGACGTCAGCAGCAAATGGCAACAACAACAACAACAACAACAACAGCAGCAACAACAACTCGCAGCAGCGGCATTTATTTTGAAGTTTCACTTTGATATTCGAGCATCTATTAATGAAAAACGTTTCCAAAGTGCCGCCTCGCAGTTTCTTTCCAGCTACCGTCAAATGGCACTCACTCACTGTGGGCCTATGCTATACGCACGTATTCGTATTCGTATTCACATTCGTATTCGTATTCGTATTCGTTTTACGTTTAACGTTTTACGTTCCGGCAGGCATAGGCCTATTTTATAGGGCATGCTTGGCCTTTTTTAATGCACTCCAACCATTTCGACCGACTCCCTGTGACTCCAAACATAAACGCAGCTATTAAAGTGACAAAAATTGACACTAATCATGCTCCACTGCCAACTAAAAAGGGTGGACCGTGCCCCCCTCTCCTCCTCTCTACTGTTTAAATCCTAAGTAAGTCATCAGTGGCTCAGCTTTGGTTTTAAAGGGGGGCAGCTGCGACATTTTGTAGGGCTGTCATGTTTTAGTGTAGGGGGCATAATTTATGCATCAACACCCTTTGCATCGTTTGTACTTCACACGCGGCCAGTGTTGCCACACCTCCCTCTACAAAAATTTGTTTATAAATGCTTTAAAATATCTTTTTTTTTGCTTTAATTAACAGTTAACAGAAAGGCTCTATAAAAAAGTAATATTGAAATATATTTATACAATTTTTAAAAATTAATATTTGAACTTTTTGAATACATATGCATGTACAAATTGTATTATGTAAATTGAACTAAACAGTGTTGTCATATTAAATAATTTTTCAAATTGAAAAGTGCTGCCTTTTAGCAAAAATTTTCGAAAATTTTCATGGGAATATTTTTTCAAAAACATATGTATTTTAATAATACCATTATGTGTATTTAAATAAAAAAAGGTTTCCTTATTAAAAACAGATCATTAAGTAGATTTAAACATGTACTTGACTTTATTGTAATCTTTAAACCATTGAAATATTTAAAATTAATATTTTTTTGCACGTAAAAAAATTGTAAATTTAAAAAAAAAAAATATTTAAAAATTGTAAAATTATATAAAAGATTCAAAATGTATTGCCTTGTGGCCTAATGGCTATCTGAAAGTGTTAAAAGGCTTAAGCCAAGGCAGAAGCGACAAAAACTTCCAAAGACATTAAACGGGCAACATAAACACCAGCAACATTAACAGCAGCACCAACAGCAACAGCAACAGCTGAGTGAAGAGCAACACCATTGCTAAACGCAGCCAAAGTAAATTGTTCGATTAATTGGATTTTAACAGCGACAAGTAGTCGCCAGGCTCGAGCAGCAGCCAGGACGCTCTGCCAATAAGAGCCACAGTAAAAAAGAGAGAGAAAAAAAAAACATGCAACATTCCCCAAACAAAGCTCAAGCACACTCTCCAACCCTCTACCACACACCTACCTCCCCTCACACAATCGCAAAGAGACATGAACTCTGGAAATAGAGATGAATTTACAGCTACAAATCGCTTGATCAGTCAACGTTTTAGCCAGCGTCTAATTGTCAGTCAGTCAGTCCATCAGTCTGTATGTCAGTCCATCTGTCTGTCCGTCTGTCTGTCAACTCAAGTCAAGCCAAGGCAGCACAGTGCCTGCTAAAAGCCAAGGAACAGCAGCAGCAAAAACGAGGCCCCAAAGTTGCATTTTTATTGTTGTCACAGCAATTTCAATTGGTTCGATGAGCATTCCAGCTTTGCGCGCGCCTAAAAAACATAAATAAATACAATAAAATCAAATAAAAAATATAGAAAAAAAAAAGAAAAACTCGCTTACAAGACACAGCGACAACATTGATGTTGCTGATGTTGCTGTTGTTGCTGTTGTTGCTGTTGTTGCTGTTGTTGCTGTTGTTGCTGTTGTTGCTGTTGTTGCTGTTGT
>JBANCZ010000634.1:0-31703 GCA_037040025.1 Sphaerogastrella javana | reverse complement strand
ATATATATATATATATATATATATATATGTATGTATATAATCTTTTTTCTTTTTACGATTTCAATGTGAAGTAGTTATCAGTTAATTGAAACACGATTTCGATTGCATACGGTTACGATTATGAGCCTATGCACTTAGCACTTAGCATTAAGGAGCACATGCAATTACCTTGTGTGCATTTTGTTACAGTGGGCGTAGACCAGAACAGTACCAGCAGCAGCATGTTATGGAATGTGGGCGGTAATTACAAATACTAAACATAGACGAAGATAGAAGAGAAACAATGCCAGCGCGTTTCTTGTAGTAACTTGTTTGGTTTCCCTTAAAACAACGAACTGATTGCACTACTAATGGAAGCGTACAACATGCTTTAAAACTCTATGAAAATATGCAATGCTCAGCGTAAAACATAAATAATTTTGTATCATAATTATTATTGTACAGTTTTTGCGGGGTATTCATAGCACGATGCAGTCAGCGTTTTTCTATCTCTCTCTCTCCAGTCTCTCTTTACCAAGTAATAATGACATGCTTTAGTCAGCGTTATTCTTTCTCTCTTGTCTCTCTGGATCAAGTATTTTATAAGGTAAAATGAAGCGAACAATATTACATTAATTTATGAACGCGATAATTGTAATATTTGATACAAGAAAGCGGCAAAGTTCAAGAGTTTCATTGACCCTGAAAGTAAGTTCCCCTTTTCCAATCCCCTTTGCCCATTGCCTTAAAGTAAGCAAGACACAACATAACTATATAACTATACGTATATAAACTTATCGCGACAGAGAAAGTTACGTAAAATATCATAAAATCAAGCCTAAAATATTGACATTGTTGTTGTTAATGTGCCACTGCTTTTTAGGGCAGCTGTCAGTTCCAAGGTCAAGGGTTTCCCTCGAGTAAAGTAACACAGAGCTTGGACTATCTGATCGCAAAAAGCCATTCCATTCACTGCTGGTTTATAACCCTTTTTCGGCTTTTGGCTTCATCTGGTTCAGTGCTTTATTAGTTGAGATATCGATAATTGTATATCTACCACATATATAAATATGTATGTACTGCCGATGTTTTAACTGACCACGTTTACAAGGAGGCTCATAGGGCTTTTGACATGGTTAATAGACATCTGGCACACAAACAATAGGAGTGTGTCAATGTACATATAGCATTTTTTGGTTTCTCGATGTTTTCTTGTAGTCATGTTAAGACGTTTACATATACGATAATGTATAATTAACAGTATATATATTAATATAAGAATGGGTAAGTGTATTTGATATTCTACTTGGCTGAGTTAAGTTTTCGTTTATTAATTTTTTGGGTTACTGCTGAAGCTGTGCACATAAGCAAATAGTAGTGGTGTCATATGTTCATTTTATAAAAAATTATAGCTGAACATGCAAAAATTTAATACTATAGTTTCTGATTTCCAACAGCATGCTGAACTGTCAAAAATTATATACTGGACTTTGCAACCATATATTGTATAAGTTGTATAACGTACGTGCGTTTCTAAAGGGTAATTGCTTTAGTTTGCTTGTTCGTTCTAACGATAAAAGTAAATGCGTATGGTCACTAATTTACCTTTGTTATATCATAATGTGCTGATAATGTGTTCCAATTAAACAGTATTTAAGTTCTTACAATTTATAATCTAGTGCTTTTCAATAGAGGAAACTCTATGCGGAAACAAAGCAATCATATAAGTTAAGCTTATCTGGATAGTACATTAATATCAAGAGCTTAACAATTACATTTAAGCCGATTTCCAGACCTCTTTTCAGAACGTAGCTGCAATGGGAATTTTTAAATAATCCATTTGTCTGCAGTATGGCTACCTGTATCTGGGATCTATTGTGGCTTTTCACTGTTGTAGAAATGTATTGTTGAATAACAATATAACAACTATTGTTTAAGCATATTATCGTAATTCTGAGAGGAAATGCAATGCACAGTTCCTTATACACTATGCGTATTTACAATTAGCATCACGTACATATCAGATCTTCCGATTCGATGCCAATTAGCCAACTACTCATTAATAAGTGTCCAAAAACCAGTTTCGACTACCAGTTATCCTACCTTCTTGAGTAATTTCGCTTTTACGTTATCATATGGTGTATCGACCCTTAATTAAAGTACTCACAACTGATTCCAATGCTCGATAATGAAGACGTTCCTTGGAAAGTTTTTGTTGATATTTGAATGGTATAAATTACGAGGGCATTCAGAGGAAAGTAAGAGGTCAGTGCTTTTAAGTGGGAGAAACCCGTGAATGAAGCGATAATAGTTGTAATTATGAACGTATTTTAAAACTGGTAGGTAATTACAAGAGGCAGCATTACAAATTCAAGGGAAGAATTGCTAAAAATTCTTTTGAGACTTTATTCGCGATCAGAGAGGCGTAAGTAGCCTAAATCAACTAAATCAACCAAAACTACAAACTGTACAATTTCGTTATATAATCTTTGAACAAGACACGATCAAATAGAGACAGAGCAGACTTATATTTGTGCGACTTGTTATTGCAAAAGACTTCACTCGAAGTCAGATTTCAGGCACCAAGCACCAAGCACTAAGCGCTGAGCAATGTGCACTAACCACTGAGCACTGAGCATTGTTTGGTAAGCAATGAGCCATGAGTATTGGCCAGTGCATTTACCAGTCAACCAGCTGAGACTTCTTCTTGCGAGATATCTTTGCAGATTTATTCGTCTCAGCTTGCTGTAGTAACAGTAGTCGTCTACCGCACCTATTTTCGTTTATGTTGGACACACATAGATGTTAACGGAACGGCAAATACTACCGACCAAGTATTGCCCCTACCCCCTCTTCTAGTTTCGCTTAGAATTGGCAAGTAACAGCTGCGAGTGCCTTAGCTAGCTTAATTGTGTTAATTTTTGCTCACACTCTTAAAAACTGCGCCAACTTGGTACCCGGCATATGGAGTATGCACAGTGTATTAGTGTATCACTATGTCAGTGTATCACTATACTCTGGTATTCATGTCCATGTCCAGAGCAGGCCAATCCACTCACTTCTTCTCTATCGGCGTCTCCTTCTACACTGTACTTATATTTCGGCGTTTTGGTATTTCACTTCTCAGCCTCACTTGTTGTGTTTATCTACATACATCTCTATCTGCTGAATCTGTCTCTCTCTCTCTCTTTTCATCTCTCTTTCTATCTCTTTCTCTCTCTTTCTCTCTCTCTGTCTCTCTCTCTGTCTCTGATTTGGTGTATGTTCGCTTAGTCTCTTGAGATCTTTTGTGGTATATTGATTTGGCAACATTTTCATATTTGCTTTTGTATGTACCAGACTTGAGTGTGCTTGTATTTGTTAGTTGTAGTATTTGTCAGTTAATACTAGATGTTGTTATTCTTTTAGTTGTTATTTTTGTTGTTGGTTCAGTGTGCAGCGTGTTGCACTACTCAGCTAATACTTATCCGGGCGGAATTGTCAATTGTACATATTTTGAATTATATTTATTTTACTTTATCGTTGAGCTTATTTTTCCTCCGCTCCATTTTATGTTTATATTTGATCTGTTTACGATTCTGTATAATCTGTTTATTTCTTAGATTAAGTATTATGCTTTAGTACTGGTAAGGTAATTGCTTTGGAGTAAAATCATCTAACAATAAAGGAAACTATATTTCATGAAACATAAACTGGTTTCTTTAAGACATATTTGCTGTGTGATTTGTAGAACATGATATATATAAAAAGCAGTAATTATATTAGTTTTAGGTGGATTTTGTATCTGATTTTGTATCTGATGCGTATTAATCATCTCATTCTCAATCTACCAGTATTTTGCAGTATTAAAATGTTTTTCGTTACAAACAGGTTAATTAAACCTTGCTTAAATATATTTAACTGACAAAAATGATCTTCTCCATCAGATTGCACGTACCTGAAAAGTATTTAAATGCAGTTTAAGTCCAACTATAATTGGACATATCTAGAGGCAGTGAAATATGACAAGATTTCGTCAGATGTCATACTCTTAAGGTTGCTAACATAGTTGACTAACACTTTCAAGTGCAAAACTATTAAAAAGTTTCATTCTAAAAAAAAAAATCAAAAAACTGTTTAATACATAACCAAAATAAAAGCAATCAAAATCGAAAACTTAAACGAAACCAAAAACAAATTGAAATCAAAAGTAATGCGAAGAAAACACAGAGGTATAGGGAAAATATGAAAAGAGAGATATATATAGAGACAGAGAGAAGAAGAAAGAAGTCGACAGAGAGAGGGAGAGAGAGAGAGAGAGAGAGAGAGAGAGAGAGAGAGATCAAAAATGTTTCTGCTTGTGCTCTTGGCCATGGTTTGCACGCTTGCACACTTGGCTGCTTCAACTTTAATCGCATATACTATAAAGAGTCTGCTAAACTAATGCGTAGCATCGACGCACACGTATCAGAGACAACAGTATCGGCATCGGCTCACTTGGCGTATACGCAATGCCTACTGTCTATGGCACAAGAGAACTGCGTCTAACTAGGCAAGTAGCGTGTGTGTCTGTTCGTTCGTTCGTTTGATCGTTTGTTCGTTTGTTCGTTTCCTTGATTTCAATTCTCAGTACTTGTAGCTGCTCGGTTAGTTGTTGTTCTTATTGTTTTTCTTGTTGTTGTTGTTCTTGTTAGTGTAGCTACTATTCATTTTCATTATATTCAAGTCTGTATCACTTGATTGCCTTTAAGTTAGTTGCAGTTGTTGTCGTTTAAGCTCTCCGCGTTTTTTGGCCAAAGACTCGTTTTGAAATGCATTTGCAGTTGCAATTCTTGGATGACCAGTTTTGTTTTATATAAAATAAACGGAAAAAATAAAAAACTTAAAAATGCACGGTATTTTCAGCACTTGATAGTGACTTGTTTTGGTTGCCGTTGCTGTATTTTTAAATATGTATCTCAAATGTATTTGTTTCTGCCTTTTAGCTCCCGACCAGGCATATTTTGCACTGCTCTAGTGGCTTACAGCTTGTTAGATTTTTTTGTTTTGAGTAGCTAAATAAACTAAATAGTAACAACAACTACAACAAAAATAAATAAAATCGCATTTGGCAGTTGATATTGAATTTTCGTTACTTAATTGTATAGTGTGTTGATCAAAAATAATTTAATAAATGTTTTTAATGCGGTGTAAAACTGCCCAAACTAATAGTGAGGTATTCAAATTGTCTCTAAATTTAAACCAACATATATATTATACATATACTTACTGTTACTTATTTTAACTCCATGCGATATTAGCATGGACAATGGGGTCCCTCTGTGTGTTACGTAGGGGTTTGGTCGACGCCCCGTGGCAGTTGACGCTTGTTGCTGTTGATGCTGTTCTTGTTGGTTCTGCAACCGCTGCTGCTGTAGTGGTTGCGTGTGTTGGTGTTCCTGTTGGTTCTGTTGGCGTTGGCATTGTCGACGCTGACCACGCCCGCAGCATGCCCAGTCGAGCAGGTGATCTCTAGCAGTGCGCCCATATTGCAAATAATGTTTTTCTAATCCCATAATTTAAATCTAAAATATGGAACAATAGTTATAGAATAAAGGAAATAAAAATCAGCACAATACATTATAAGTGGATTAAGTAAACTTAAATCTACAGCCACAGAGTGATTTAAGTGTTGTTAGTCTAAAAGATTTATTTAAGACAATTTAACACGTTTTTCAATGATCTATCACTATCTACAGATATTAAGATATTGATAAATGGCGGGAATCACAGAAATCCAAGTAATTCGTTTCATAAATCAAGTAAACTAACAACATTAAATACTTGGATTAAATTAGCTGAACTAAAACCAAACAGATTAATAGTTAGTGAAAATACGTGTATATATATATATAAACACAGGAGCTAATATATTAAGCGCTTAGATACCCTACAGTAGAGAGGTTATCTATTCAATTTTAATATTACACCCATTTCTATTTTTATTTATTTATAAGAGGTATCACAATTTATCATTGACCATTTGGTATTAGACATGTTCCCTGACAGAATAAATGCCGTAATTAGCCAACTATATAGGGGCAACTATCTATGCAAATCGCATCTGAACGGGGCTGTACACTGGCCGACACTTATGCATCTATTATTCTGTAAATAGGAACCTCTACTCAACATTCCTCTACTTGAAAGATTAATATTGCATATGTATATGTCGGTAATTGAAATCTGTTTGAATGCACGATGTCATGACTGGCAACATCTAGTTTATCAAAGTAAAAAATAAAAACAGAAAATTACAATTAGTTCAAGCGACAAACTTACCAGCTCAGCAAAACAACTAAAAAACTTTCATAATTTATGTGACGTATACAATAGTAACAATTTTGTTGCTTGAAGATCTTTAGAGCTCATCTCATAAATATTTGTATATGAATCATCTTTTGACACGCTCTGATATAACTACACATAACTTAATGGAAAATTGACGTATTTGCTTCGTTTTGCTACAATTGAGCGGTTTTCAAGTTACATTGTGCAAATAACTGGAAGTTATTTAAACACAATTAATGCCATTTAGTTATAAGCTGATTTTTGCGTTTGGACTTTCAGTTTTAATTGCGCTTGCAGACTACACAAAATCGTCAAGTACTGCAGGGCCAAGTTCAAAAGATAAAGGACTTTGTTCGCACATTCTGTTTCTTCCTCTCTTTCCGCCTGTACTTCTTCACCATGTATATCTCTATCTCTCTGATTCTGTTAATTTATTCTCTCGAAAAAAAAAACAGAACACAAATTTTGGAATTTTCAGACTTCGCTTAATGAACTCAAAATAATTACTGCCTTTTTAATTTGCAACCATTTACGAAATGAGGAAATAATAATTAATACCATAGATAGGCATATGGCAAAATCACGGAAGCTGAAAAGGGATCTGGTAACATGGAAGCATAGTAAAGAAGATATAGAAGTCACCTATAGATAAATAAGTTATAGAGCTGAAAATTTAAAAAATAAAGCAAGGAACTTCTTCGATACAATTAAGTTTTAAGCCGATTTTGTATCATTTAGTACATACAGTGTAAACATATATAAAGTAAACCATTCACCATTCATACTAGCTAAAGCACAATTCAACAAATTTACAGCTTGTAAGTTAATTTATTAATAAAAAGTCTCCGAAAGACATTATAAACGCCGCAGCTCTATAACTAAATTTAACGAAACGCAACTAAAAAGTGAACCTGAAACACGTTTTAACAATTTTCTGCTTATTTTCATACATTGACTAAAGCATTTGGCTAGCTGTGACTTGGTCACCTGGTTGTCGTCCAGACATCTCTTTGGCCCGCATCATATTGACTTGTATTCCGTTCAGTTTCAGTTTCGGCTTCTTTGGCATAAGTATTATGTAATGAATGCAAGTGCCGAGAGCTTTACCATATTTCTCTCTTTGCATTTTTTACCTTTTGCGCAGAGACTAAAAAATAGTATATGCAACAAATGATCGAAATCCGAATCAAATAGTTTTTTGTGGACCAAAACTACCTAGAAATAATTAAAAAAATAGCACAAGCATTTGCGTAAATAAAGAGATTACAACAAAAACTTTAACAACAGAAACAACTACAATAACATCAGCACAATGATAGCAGCAGCAGCGTCAGCAGTAATACTATAAAGAAACATTGCAAAATTGCACAAATACGAAAATCTATTGACCCAAATAAAATAGTGTTTTATAACCAGTCGGGTACATATAGCAATAGATCCATTGCATGTTGCAACTGGCATATGCCACAATTCCAGTCAGCGATCCAGCCGCAACTTTACCTCTAGCTGGAGGTGCAGCTCGCTTTGGGCTTTCTAACATTGCCAACAGCTGATGACGATATGGACTTGGGCTTTGGTCAACACCTCATTGGTAACAGTAATACTTTCAATTGCAGCAGCAACTGAAACTGCAACTGCAACAGTCACAGCAACAGCAACAGCAACAGCAATAGCAACAACAGGTACCAAACAGACTAGCAAGCTGGCTATTCCAGGCAGAAGTGGTAAGTAGGTTGCTTGGCCAACAACAAGCCATTGAGCCACTGAACCACAGTCGCTGAGCCACCGGTTGGCATTTGCCGAAAAATCTTCTTGCCTGCTTGCACCTGTTGTGTATGTGGCTACTGCAGTCGATGTAGTAGTGTTGTAGTAGTAAACGTTGTTGTTGTTGTGGTTACTATAATAGCTTCAAGCACATTTCCAAACATGAATCGAAATATTTTTATTTTGGTCTTCTCCTGGGCCTAGCAGATCAGGTCAAATTAACGCTCTTAAGCGTCCCACTTGGTACTTAATGGCTGCTGTTGACTTCATTGCTGCTTGTTACTTGTTTGCTTTGGCTACCGCACATTGTTGGTGAGTTTTCTGCTGTTATTAATAAATTAATATCACACAGCATCCATGACGGTTAATACAGGCAGCAGTGCGAAGGTCGCGAGCCATTTATCTTTCTTTCGAGACAGCTGTTCCACATCAAGTTTACTCGTTTCTCTTACTTTTTCTCTTCGCCTTCTTCGCCGTTTTTCTCACCACGGCTTAATGCATTTTTAATAAATTTTTACTTAATTTTGTTCGCTCAACTTATATTTTAGGTATATAAAATTTCAATTTTTTGCAGCAGCATTATCCGTTTTTTTTTTTTTTTTTTGGCTCATAACAGGACCGAAAATATCGCACTTGAATGGCTTCATAAGCCAATTCCAAGGAGGGTCTCTTATAGGCAGAAAGAGGTATGGCAGAAGGGCATTTTAAAATAAGCATTGTTGGAACGCGTTGATTGGCAAATTGTATGCAATTATTGCAATTTTTGTCCAAGATGAAGCTGCAACTGTATATAAAAGAGGAGAGTAGGACGAGGAGGCCCTAAAGGAAAAGTTTTCGGATATGCATAAAAACATTCGAAATAACGCCGAAAGTTCATTCATCTCTCGCTCTGTTGACATTGAGGCGTCCCTATGTTCCGGAAGTTTCCGCTATATGAAAAAGTGGACAGACAGACAAAAATACCAAGCGCTAGCATAAGTATTTAGGTGTAATTGCAGATTACACATCATCCAAGCTATTCATTAGGGACCTATACCATGTGCTGGCACCTCCGTTTAAAAACACGCATGCCCCAGAGGTCGGTATTCCCCTCGTGCGTTTTGGTTGCTCGACTGCTTGGCACTGGTGAGTCGTCAGTCGGCATCTGTGAGCCATGTAAATCGTTTCGCTGAGCTCAATTAACTTAAATTGGCAACACTTCAAGCGCATCAAATCATTCTAACAACAACGCAGCTCAAAATTAATTTTTAAATGGTATTAAGTAATTTACGTTTTAGCTGCAAAGCAAAAATAGCAACGACTCAACTCAGTTTTTTGCTTATGCAATTCGCGGCAAGTGCAAAATTGTAACGAAAGACTTGGGCAACGAACTTGACCTGCAACGCAACTAATACAACTTAATGTGGAAAGTTTGTTATATTATACCTTTTAGCTCGCAGGCCAAAATTGCAGAAGCTTTGCAGAAAATTATCGGAAAAAGTGTACCGTTAAGCTATAATCATCAATAACAATATAAAATAATTTCTGGTAATGAATATTATAACTAAAATGTACTGTATTGTACAACCAGTTTTAGTATCCCTAGCTCAGAGCTATACTTTTGTATAAGTTTTCTCAACGCCAAGAAAATCCATAACTTTATCTTTAACTTAACATCTTAAAGTAGCCTAAAGTAAATTTCACGTCAAACACACCCACACCCAGAACAATGATTTCGATAGCTACCTTACTCTGACTGATATTCAATTATGGTCAAGCGTCTGTGTGTGTTAGCATGCCTCTGTTCTCCATTCTTCATTTTACACAGAGCTCATGCTTGGCCATTTGTGTAATACTCAGCAAGTTTGCCACGAGCTGCTCTTCAGTTTCTCGACTTTTAGCACAGCCGTGGAAAATCGTTGAAGCGTTGCTGCCGCAGCGCATTATTGGCTAACTATTTTTCAATAGACGGCCAAAACAAAAACAAAAACAGCAACAAACACAAACACCAAAAAAAAAAAAAAAAACTACAGCAATGAAACAGACAACTGTTGGCTCAATTGCTTGTACTGCAGCTGCCGTTGAATGTTGCTGCTTTTTGAACTGTGCGTCTAGTTAGTTGAGTGTTGTAATTTATACGTTTATTAACTATTTGTCTCTCTCGCTTCTTCTGTGTTTGTGTCTATTTATGTTTGTGGCTTAAATTTTGTGCACTATTTTCAGTTTTACGTTTGTAATATATTTCGCTAAATGCTCTAATTACGATGCAGATTGTCTTTTTTTGAAACTTGTGCCAAATCCTTTAAGCTTAAAACCTGTTGCCCGATATCTATACGGTACTCACAGTCTAACTAGACGCATTTTCTATACCTACCTCTCTGACAGCTGACAGACGCCTCACTTGAAGGCCGCCAACAAAGCGTGACGACAATAACAACAACAGCAACAACAAACTGTTACCAGTCCTGACCTAAGACACAGCACTTTTGATTTCTGTTGTTTAACTGTCCATCTTGGACTCGGACACGGGTTTTGCTTTGGCTTTTGCTCAGGCGCTGTCTTGGGCACTTGCTGGAGTTTGATGGGTTTCAGGCATAAGAAAAGATTTTGTGTTATTTTTTGCGCTTATCAATAAGCAAATCAATTTAATATTAAAGAGTATATGCCGCGAATTATATAAGCTGTCTCATACATATGTTGGCTTTATTAGCGAATTTGCCCCAAGCAATACTAGCAACAATAATGACAAGCGTGTGGCAACATTGCTATAACGCCACATGACTCACATGCTTATGTAAATATATTAATTTATCATCTAAGAAACACACACACACACACACACATATACACTTATTAAAAAACTACAAAGTAAGCACTTTGTCATGTTATAAAGCGTTTTGCAGTTTGTTGTTGATGAAGACAACTTCTGGTACAGCTAATTGGCATATTGGTGGGAGGGTTAATGTGCGGGTGTTCACCTAAATATATTGATTATTACATACCAATTTGTGGTCAAAGTTTGTTGTAATTGGAATTTGGAAATTAATATAATTATGTTATTAAAAGAGTTCACTATGCGGAAGAGCTATTTCCATATATATATCACGCAATGAGAATCGCTCAATCTCAATTTCAATTCAATGTCAATGACAGTTCGTGCATTGAACTAACAATTTGTACTCAGTCATATAAACTAAAGGTATGGAATGGTTTAGTTATTCGCGGCCCAGCCTTCACCAATTTGGTTTCAGCACTTTCGACACACCCCGCTATAGTAATTGGCATTTCTCTGCGATGTTTACATGAAATTTCACACTTTTTTACTTCGTTTTCATTTGGTAACAACACAACAGAAAACTACTATTTAATAGTCAACTTGACATTGACTCAAATATTGTAGCATCTGTAGTACTTTTTTGTCACTGCTGAGTGTTGTTGACTTTAGTATATGGCTATAAAAGAACGGCATATTTTTATGATCTCAAAGTTTACTAAATGCTTACTTATATTAGGGTCAGAAATAAACAATTTAGTGGAAGACCCCATTTCCAGGAATACTAAGATAGCGCAGAACTGTACTGAACTTCATTAAAAGACAAATAAGAAATTAACAAATGAGCGCACTGGCCATTTCACCTTCAATTTAGCTTAACCTTATAGAGAACCTAAACACTTTCCAGAGTCTAGGTTGCTTGGGCGAGTAATATCAAAGACTATATACGATATAACAGTACGTGTTGCTAGCTATGGAAATATATATAAATATATATATATTGCATATATACTTTGCGCTACTACGCACATATTTGGTCAGAAAACTGTATTCTAAATGATAACAAGACCTAAACCTTACATCTGAATACCCTACTACTCTATTCTAAATTTTTGTTTGCTTGGTTTATTAGATTTCGATAGTAAACTTATTATATAAAAATGTGTTCTGTTTATTCCGTGGTGTTCCAGGAATCAGGTCGGATTCTGATATTTATATACACTTTCTTAGCCAAACTGCTAGGTATCCACCAGTAGGATGTTTGGGATAGGTATTTAAAAATAGGATATGATAGGTGTATAATGAAATTCAGATCATAATTCAAAAGCTCCAAAATAGCGCCTGTTATGTATAATGCGAATGACACATAAGTACCAAGTCTCATCCTTCTGTTGCACAAGTATTTTTAGTTTATTTTGGGTATCCACCTTTTGGGGAGTAGAGGCAGATATCCAAAACTTATATGAAACGGAGAAGGAAGCAAATGTTTATCTATGTTCCAAAGTAGAACATTGTACCTTAAAAATGTGTCTCTTATGGGGTTTAAAAAACGGGCTCTCTAATATCTCAGGAGCGGGGGCAGGTATCCAAAATATGAAACAACCATTATTTGCCCGAAAACAAAAGCAGTGTTCGTGGCGAATATGAATACTGTAAACCGTACAGTTTCTGAAATCTTAACCATTAACACAACCCTTACTGTGAACGTACATTCAGTTGCAACTCCTGTTGCAAGGCGGGTAATCCAATAAAGATATTAAATTTAGTTGGGAGATATTTTGGGGAAGTAAGGACTAGTGCTTTGTAGTCGATGTTGATGTTAACAATTTATCCGCATGTTATGATTATTTGTTGTATTATGTGTATCCTTAAAAGCTCTTGATTTGATCACAAGGTCACATTTCTTGTATAATACTCCTTTCGCCAGCATTCAAATTAATGTAAAATACACCCATATGTTACACACACCGACTTAAAACGAAATTCAAAATCAAATTGAAACACAAACTGAAACAGAAACAGAAACTTTAATTGAAACGCGATCGCGCACTTAGCTACCGAGCATTTGTATCGTGTGCCGTTTTGTTTTTTCTTTAGTTGAAGTTGAAGTTGACGCGTCGAAATGAAAAGCTCGCATGAATGGACGAACGACGTCGCAAGACGTTTTTGTTCAAAACTCAAGACTCGACTCGCATTCGTAGTCACAGTCGCAGTCGCAGTCTCAGTCGCAGTCGCAGTCGTAGTCGCAGTCGCAGTTGGAGCGACAGCAACAAACGCCGACTAAGCATTGAGCCGAGTTAAAACTACTACATCGGTTGCTGAGCTGTTGCTGTATTCATATACACACAATCGTCTATGAGTGTGTGTGGCTGTGTGTGCGTGTGTGAGTATTTGCGAATCCAAGCTTGCGTTGAGTATCTGTACCTATGTATATGCATGAGCTTGCAAGAGTGTGTATGCACGTGTGTGTGTGCGTATGCAAGCACTTGCTACAATCCTCGATTTTGAGCGCTGCGCAGTCTCAGTCGCTGTCGCTTTTATACCTAGTATAAAGAATTGTTAATTGACTCGAAGATCAGCGCAACTCAAGCGACGTAGACTCAAGCGACGCTGCAGCGCTGCCGCGAGTAGATTCTGCCTGTGGTGAGTTTCGATTTTCGAGTGCTGTGGTGAGTTTTCCCTTTCGCTGCAGAGATATTGGGGATTTTATTGTTTTCAATTTACATAGTATTTGTTAAATTTAGCAACGTTTTTGCTGAGTCATTTTAGTTTCTCGTTTATCTTTATCGCCTTGTCCGCTTTGTGGTTCTTGTTTAGTGGCCGTAAACAGATCTTGACTTGAGTGCCTACAATTGCTTCCTACATTGTTTTCGTTTTTACCTTTGTCCACATTGTAGTCGTAAGAGGTTTTTTTGAAGGATATTTGATACGACAGTGGGAGATTACATATGAACGCACTCATTTCCTTTTACTCTGACTTTTGGAGCGTTGAATATACCGTAAAGCTGCAACTGACCTCCCGAAAAGCCCAGATTTAGTCTTGCAACAGTTTTTGAGAGCATGAAGGGCAAGCCTTGCGAAAATTCTACAACTATGAATAATTAACAGAAAAATAAAACATAACTAAAGTGTGGAAAATTTCTTATGCCCATTCCGAAAGCAATTGTTAGGTTTTATTGTGCTAATAACTGGAACTAAACCTTAAACCTTATCTATAAATGTAATCCAATCACACGCCGCGCTGCATTCAATATGTGTGTGTGTACGTTCATACACATACATACATGTTATACATGTGTACACATATGTGTAAAAGTAGTACTAACAGCTTGTAAAAATCAATCGAGATTATTAACACAAACTACCTTAGCCTTTAACTAACTCATTTATTTTACAGACAAGAATTGTTAATTGTTAAAACGCCATCTGACATCAGTTAAGCGCTATTAAGTATAATTTAAGTTGAATATTGCTGTTCTACACATTAACTATGTGCTACTTAACACTCTATTTACTCTACCGTTTTAAATAAATATTACTGTTCAAAACATTAAGTACCCGATCTACCCTATCTAAAACCTGCAGTAAGTTGGCCAATTAATCGAAATAATAAATTTAATTGTTGTTATTAAAACCGCTTCTTCTATCAAATAATTTCCTTTTGAATGATAGAAATTATTCCATTTGTGGGCAATAAAATTGGAAGTGCAATGTCCAATTGAGATTTAATGTTCTTTTAAGAAATTTACATGATGTTTAGTTGAAGTATTCTACTGTACTACACTAAGATTAAACAAGCTCTAAAATGACTAATTAGCATAACAAAAGAACATACTTAAGGCGGAAACAGGAAAAACAAAAACAACAAAACTTTTGAAGATCTCAAGCAAACAAAATCTAAACTTATAGATAAGCTACTTTTCTGAAATAATCAATAATTCATTTCAAGCGTTAAGGTATATATTTCCCATATTTATGTTATGGGTTTAGTAAAGTCAAGCTCAAGTGTCTCGGGACAGAGAGCTGCACTCCGTTACAGCTACATCATATTGCATCACTGCAAACATATATACCATACGTATGTGTATAAGGTAGGTTTGAGTGAGTGTGTGTGTCTGTATATGGTATATGGCACAAGGATGTTGCTCTACTTATATAGAAGACCTTAATCTAATAAGCCAACGACAAATACGAAGGCTTTATTTCAGCCTTAGTTAAAGTTTAAGTATAATTGAAATTTGACAAGAATGACTTAATTGCAGTTGTGAAACGAATTTACATATTTTGGACTTGTTGTGCACAGGCAAACATCAAAATTAAATGTGTATTGTTTATAATTATAATTACCACTATTTTTTTTTTTTTAATTTTCCTCTGTATTTTGTTTTTTGTTTTTTTTTTTTTGAAAAGGCCACTATGATCATTAAAAATGGGCAGTCACAAAATTCAGCTGGGTTGTACAGCAATTGTTAAAATATTGTTTGAGATTAGATAGGGGAGGGGTGAACCAGGAAAGGGCAGTATTTTATAAGTTCAACACTTGCAGATGCTTAAAATGTCATAATACCGCAAGTTCAAGTTTACAACCCAAAAGGTACGACATTAAGAGGCAACATGCGTAAATGGGTGATAAATAACGGCATGTTGATTTAAACACTGATTCATATTAAGATTAAAACCTATTATGATCGTAAACATGTAACTGTTAAATAATTAAATATTTAGAGAAACTGTAGAAGTTATCGAAAAAGTGTAGATGTTATCGATTGTCATCAGGTTATTGTTTTTTAATGTATTCCACGAATGCCTGTAATTCTACAAAGTTTACTATATAGTATATCAGCATACTTTTGCTTTGTATAAAAAAAATTGTTTCAATGAATAAATAATATTAATATCAGGGTGTGACTAGAATTTCAAATAACAAAACAAGTCCATCCTTCATATGGAAAGTTGAATCACCTACGCACATAGGTCGCGGGTAGGGTTCGAAACGTACTGAAGATCTAAAGATCAAATGGCACCTCATTGCCAACAAAAATCGGAAATCAGATAACGAAACACACAAAACCACATGTGAGGTATGACCTAGCACATATGATGTATGTATGTATGCATATATAATGGTATATAGAAATAATAAAAATAAAATGAAAACAATAAAAACATTGCCAAAAATGCAATAATTTTTACATGTATTTCAATTACCCCGAAACTTAAATGGGCTCATAAACAGGTTTTACAGACCGGCAAACAGACAACAATAACAATAACAACAACGGCTTAGTCTTATTGGGCCATAATTCACAGACGACTGACTTAGAAGCCAACCCGCAGTTCGAGGAGGTTTACGTGGATTTCTTAACTTCGTTTCGTTTTGTTTTGTAAAACTTTATGAAGGACACCGCTTGAATATATCTTTTATAATTCCGTTTTTGGTCTTATGGAAAGAGAATGGGTGTGTCTGAGTTTGTGGGAGATTGGACTCTCACTCAATGTAAAATCTTTGAAAAAGTTTTCATCGTACAATCACCCTATGCATAACAGACGCGTTGATATAGAAATAATTACCAGCAGACATTTAAAATTAATTCACTTAAGCTCACACTCTCGACTCTCATATAACTGCAAACTGCTCTTAAATTCTACGGCTTGTTTTATATTCCAATTGTTTGACGATTTCTTTCAAATTTGTTGCGTTGAAGACTTGAACATTTGATGGCTCATTAGTAGAAAAAGCACACTACCACTGAGATGCAAAAGGGCTGTATATGCGCATTGCGTACCTCCAATATGGTTGTATAGAGTGCAGATATGCGGGATCGCAGCCAAATCCAACTACAAGTGTATCCAGGTCCTACAGAACCGTGTACTACGGCAAAAGACAAACAGTCCCTGGTTTGTGCGTGGCACCACACTCCATAGAGACCTCAATTTGCATACAGTTGAGAAACAAATTGAAATGCACACCAGCCAATCCAGCGATAGACTGCTGAGGCACCGCAGCCGACTCGGAAGACAATAAATACCCGCTCGGCTACTAAGGCGACTTAAGCGGCAAGGGTTTAAACCGACCATGGGACGTTAGGAAGCTGACCCTATTTATATTTATATTATATCCTCATACAGACGTTTGGTTTGAGTTAAAAATGTAGCGCTGTGCGGATTCTACACTTAAAAAAAAAATATTAAAAAAATTAAAATAAATCCTAATACACTTGACACACATGAAACAAACCTTATTGAAATTAAAACTGGTTTCAATTAAACAAAAACAAGTCAGTGTAATTGATCAATGCATTATCATATAATGTACTTAATAATAGAGATGAAGCCATTTAATATATTGAACTTCATTAATTACTATGACGTTGGCAATTTTAATGGAAAGCTGCAGAATTCTAGGGAACTACAATTATTTATGAATTAGAAATGTTAATTGTAAGAAAAATAAACAAAACCACTACGTCCACACGGTGTAATTACCTGTCAAACAGGATATTAACTTAACAATATGTGGTTTAAGAATGAAAACACTTGATTACAGGGTATGCCATTGGCACATGTTATAGTTATAGATAAAACTACGAACTTGCTTTTTAACCTCTGAGGGCAACTATAAAAGACCTTAGCTCCATCAATCAGGGCCATAAAGCACTCAAAAATGAAAATTACGAACATGTTTTATTGGTGTAATACAATATATCCATTCACACTTATATAGGAAGACAAACATTAAGATAAATATTGGTTTCACTCACTCATCTCATATACAGTATTTAATATAATTAACTCTCTCTGAGTCGTAGCCACAAGGAATATTATTAATCATATCTCGATTATTATTATTATTGCAATGCTTTACAATTTCACCGGCTTTTCCACATTCTCGTTTATCAAAGATTTTTGTTTGTTATATTAATATTTTTACCATTCTCTATTAGATGTGAACGCACGTCTTCTCGTATGCAACTGTGACTGTACACAAAGCTTCAGCTCAAAATTGAGATTTGTTTCGCAAAAATTTCCTCTTAAGTGGTTTGTCCAGGTCCGGAGTGCGGTTCTAGTATATTAGGAAGATATTAAATTTAAGTAATAATATGAATCGTCATGTAAAAAAGCTTATTTAAAATATATATACAACAAATTATGTACGTTTTAATAAGAAAGAGGAGACTGCGGCCGCTCCTGAACTTTACCATGTTTAATATGCTTTAATTGAACTATGTGAGTGACCTGCTGATGCTCGCTGGCATATTGCTGTGTTATGTGAGAGAGTTGACTCGTACGATGTTCCAAAAAATATTTGTATGTTACAAATATCGGTGACATACCCTATGCAAACATTCATTATATTTTCAAGCCAACAAATTTATTATTAATTATGTTAATGCAACCCTTTTTACAGCAGCTCTGCCAGCTGCTTATAGATAAATATGTCAATCATATCAACATGGACGTTTGCAAATTTATTTAATGTACGGATTTATTAACTAAGCAGAAGTGCGAAAAGAAGACCACTGAGAGCAAAATTTTTAAAGATTGCGGCAGATGTGAAAATATACAACCCATGAGGGCTCATCTGCTTTGGCAGACGGAAGTAGAACAGACCGCATAAATAACAAAAATATGTTCTTGATAAGGATGATGAGTCGATCAATTGAGCCATTTCCATCTCGATGTCTAATTGTCTGTCTGATCATATCAGAATCAATAATAACTGTCTTATCAGAATGATGAAAATACAAGACATTTTTTTTGTAAGTTTTTAAGCGTACATTATTACAGCGTGTCATGTTTGTTTTTCTTAGTACATATTTTGTCGATTGAGATGATCAATTAAGTGTGTTGATTTATGTTAAGTAATAAATCAATGCGCTGCAACTTGAGATATTAGTATTGCATTGTATAGCAAAAACAAAACCAGAAATGCTTTGCAGTCAAATGTCTGACAGACACAGATGCTGATGCAGATGCAGGATGCAACATTAGAAACGACTCCGGTTCGGTTTTATTTTGGCTTTGTTCCATTCAGAAACAGACGCAGAAAGTCCGTCAGATATGCAGCCAATGGATATCAAGTGAAAAATGGAAAATGGACGCGAGGTTCATCCATGGGTTAATTAAAAATTCTGTGCCTCGGGCCTTGAGCTTTCACTCAAAATTCTGGCAGTTCAGTTAATTGAAAATTTTCAATTTGTACAGTTTTTTATTTCTTAAAATCAGAACATCCGATTTGCCGTAAATGTTAGATTAGTTTTGCCCTTTCATTTGCCACAAAATGGTTCCATTTAATAAATATTCGAATTAAATTTTATCACTCTGTCGTTTATAAGTTTATCCAACATGTGACCATAGCGAATTTTCATTTCTATTGCTACGCTCAATCGCATTTATACAAGTAACAAATGAGCTCCATATAAAAATATAATATTGTGCCACCCTTTAGCTTAACAGTGCATCCCTTATATGAGTTTTCGGGAAATCTTACTATAAGACGGAATATGATATAAAACGCTATATTTCAGCGCAATATGTTACCTAAGTATGTGTGACATTGATGCTACTATTGGGGTGGTGCTGGTTCAACATATGGTGGCTCTTTCTCTGGGTCCACTCCAGAGATTATGATTAGTTCAATGTAAATGATAATGATGTTATTCCATTTCAATCAGTCAGAATTTCTTCGTCACCTATTTGCATCATATCATTATCTTCATCTACTTTAACTATTTATTTTGTTATAACAAAATATATAAATTAATTTTACCACTACACGTAAACAATCAACAGTTATTCTCATGTATCAGTGACACACTACGAATTCAAACATAAATTTTCAAGTTACTTACGCTTGGGCAACTAGGACTGTGAATTCCACTTCACAATGCACAGTAAAGCCCACAGAGAGTCACATAATTCAGGCGAATACAAAGGTTGCATAACAACAACAACTACAGCAGTCGGCAAACATAAAAATTAATTAAAGTCTCGCCTGAAGGTGTCCCTACCCGATTTACTCAATGTTACTTTGTCCGAGTCAAGTAGCGGAAACATCTTCTTTTCCCAGATTGTTCACACGTTGCAACATTTTGTGGCAAGCTAGACGTCTTAAATGCTGCAACAAGACTCTAACCAAAGTCTACCCTTCTTCTCTCGAGCTCTACGTCACCGTCTTTCTCTATCTAACTTTTGCTGTCTTTTCCTCCTGCCACACATTGAACTGCCACAGCCACGGCGTCAAGTGAAGCGCCTTTTTATTTAACGCCCTAAATTGCCGAGGCATGCAAAAGGTAACAACAGCAACCCTCATTTATCCTAAGGTTCGTGTTGTTGTTGCCACTGCTGTTGCTGTTGCTGTCTCTGATGGTATTGTTATTACTGTTGTTGTTGTTGTTGTTATTGTGTTTGTTGTCATTGCAGTTGGGCGCTGTCAAAAATTCAAGCGTGCTGCTGTAGCTTGTAGCTGTTACAGTTGTTGTTGCTGTTGCTGTTACTGTTGCTGTTGCTGTTGCTGTTGCTGTTGGTGCTGTGATTTCGTGTAATTTTATTAATCACAACAACACATTTGTTTGCCTTAACCCTTACCCTTATTCTTGCTTCCCCTTTGCTTTATTCATTCGTTTTCTTTCTGCGCTGCTGTGCATCCCTTTTCATTCAATAGTTTTGTCCTTCTTCCCTTGTCATTTAGTGTTCTGACTAATTATGCAATTTGTATGCAATAAAAATATTAATTGCCAACAAGGTTTTGCCCCAAACAGTTTAGTTATTTCTATTTTTATTAATTATGCATTTTTACTTTATTACAATGTCTGTATTTTCATTAAAGCTACTACTGCCTTGTTTATTTATTTGATTCTGCTTCTCGCCTCCTCCTCCTTTTTATACACCTCACTGCCACTGATGTTTTTGGTCAGGGGTGTAAAAAATTCAATAACCACATGCAAATTTTCTACTTGGTTTATTCTGTGCCTTCATGCGAACATCAATGCAAAAATCTGCGATGGAAAAATTTCAAAAATAAATAAATTAAAAAAAGGGACTTTATTTTATGAAACTTTTATGTTTACTCCCTGCTCCCAAAAGGCGACCAGAGTTGTTTAATATTTCAAATAGACAACATTTAAATCTAAATGAAATTTATGCTGTTATTATTAGCGAAACCTTTAAGTGAATGGAACCTTGGTTGCATTTTCAATTTAAATATCTACATACCGAGAAGCCGTAGCTCGAAAAATGAAAAGCCTGTAGGTGCAACAATTCTACTCATTCATAGGATTAAAACAACACAAGCCACATGCCGCAGCCCACACTAACCGCAATTCCACACATATAATTTATAATCATGCTTTCAGAATTACTCATAAATAAAACAGTTAAGAACTCAAACAATTATTTTAATGCCCGTTCAAGGACTTGTTCATTGTCCACTTTTGGTAAAATTATACACGCACAAAAACTGTGCCATAAAATGAAATATATAATATTAAATTTTTATGAAGTTAGTATGAACCTTTTCGAGTTTTCTGTTTGGTGGAAAATTTTGCAGTCGCAAGGTGAAATAAAAATAGAAATTATAATAAAAACGAAAATAGAACCTTAAAAAAACTTGAGGAACTTTTTTGATAACGGCAACTAAAAATCGCTTCATTCTAATTACTTCCTTTTGGAAAGGGAAACAGAAACGATGAGAAAGTCGCGAGCCGCAGAAGGACATCCTGGCGGGAGGGCGACGTGCTGTATGACACGCTTAGTTTAAGTGGAACTGAATTTGAAACAGGAGCAGGAGCAGAAGCAAGAGGCAGAGCGAGGGCTGAAGCTGTGAACGGGCACCGTACTGAAGCACATAAAACAATCGTTTCGTAATAAAGATGAAAATTTTATTAAAAGATGTCGGAAACAGATGTCGCCGCCAAGCGAATAACCCCGCCTACACTGCAGTCTGGCCGAACTCTAGCTCTCTGTACCCTGGCAAAGCCAAAAGCCAGAGCCAACTCGAGAAGGGGAATGCCTGTGGGGTGTGTATAAGAATGGGAAGTCGAATGAGAATGGAAAGCAACCAACCAACACACAGTTTATAATCTTTTATCGCATTTTTTCTACTTGGTTGACACAAAGAGCGTATTTATGCGACTGTTAACGTTATGAAAAGCCCATAATTTGCCATCTAGCTTCCTCACTCCCCTTCGCACCGTTGTGCCAGCAATCCAGTTGCTATATAGTACGCGTATAATAAAAATAATAAACGTTCTGCTGAAAATCGATAGCAAACAGAATTCGCTTTCGGAATATGTGGAAGAGCAATGGCAGGAGGGATGGTTACTACAGTATTATCGGGTAGCAGCTGATATCGACAGTTCACTTAGCGGCGGTTGTCGTGGCTCATGAACTGATTCCCGTTCTCTGTTCTGATTTGGGGTTTTCTATATGCTACGCTAGCTTCGAGTGTCGTGTATAAATGTTTGCGCTTTATTATATTGCTCGTCCACGCCCTCAACTATGCGTAATCCCTCCACCCTATGCCATAAACTCGCCTCGCGTGCAGCATCTTGTGACATTTTACCTTATTTTTTATGTATGTGACTCATGCAATTGACGTCCATTGTCACACGATGCCGATGCCGATACAGATACAGATACAGATACAGATACAAACGACACTGACTACAGATACTCGTTTAAGCACTCGTTAATGATATCCATATAATGATACGACTGTCAATAACATTCCATTGGCATTTTCACTTCGCCATCAACTTGTAGGAGTCGCCCTTTAGTCACTGAATTGTCGTCTGCCGGGCAAATATTTCCGTTTAAATAGAACCCCGATTTGAGTTTAAATAGAAGCAGATTTAAATATAGAATATCCATATCTACAGTTTTTCCATACACAATTTATAAATTTAAATGTTTAATTTTTTATATTTTGGAACAATGGAACTCAATTCCCGCTTGTAAATTACCCCACAATAGTTAAAAGTATAACAAATAATACACCATGTGAATAACAACTAACATTTAAATAGAACACAAAGCTCAAATTAATTTGCATATTTTCGATTCGACCGACAGTTTTCCGCTCAAAGGCGGAACAGAAAAAAACAATTAAAACTTTATCTTCAACACTTCGCTCTATTTTGGCGATCCCAGTCTTCTCATGAAGCCCCCATAGAAATGATGACTCCTTTAAAACGCGACAACAGAAATCGCTATCCTTGTTACACACACATTATCTCCACTTATCAAATAATTGTCCTTATATTGTGGAAAATACATTCACACACACACAAACACACTCATACATAAACATACAATATAGCTTGATATCTGGCAAAGTACCAAAACGGTTGGAAAATTGAAATAATCTCATTCAGATTTAAGCCAAAAAGCCAAGATAGGCGGCTAGGAAAGGAGACGTTGTTGGCTTTGGTGCCAAATAAAAATGTAAGGCCATACACAAATACATTCACAGACACTCACTCACACACACACATTTACACACACTCATTGAAATACACAGACGGAGATTGCTGAAATCCTTTGCATAAATGATGATGGCCCTGGCATGATGAGAGGAACTTTTAATCATTATTATCACATATTTATACGCTTATATGAGCATGTTTTATGTACTCGCTGGCAGCAACACAGTACAAGCGAAGGATGCGAAGGATGTGGAGTAATCCTTTTGAAAGCAAAAACCCACAAATGGCAGCGCAAAAAGACCAGGCAAAACAAAGCCTGGATAATACAGACGTATATGTATATATACACATAACCATACACTCATACATGTATGAGCTTGTGCTTTGTTATCCTTATTCTTCTTGTTGCTATTGCCATTGTTGTTGGGTTTGCCGTTGACGCTAAGAGCGCTCCTCGCTCTTGATGATGATGATGAGATTCCAATTCGAGTGAGGCCACGCCCTAAAGCCTTATGGGACGGGCATGAGGATACGTCGGGGCAACCACTTGCACTTTTCGTTTGCTGAACTCAGAAAGCCACAAAACAAGGGTTGCTTCAACTCTATACTCTCCACGTGTGTATGTATGGCTGTGTGCATGTACCAATGTGTTTCTGTGTTAGTGAACTCTAGACTTATGTATACGTATTATACAATAGAGTGTTAGCACACACAGATATAAAAGTCAAAAAGACATGCACAGAGTTTAGGCGTACATAAAGCTTGGTAAGGAGAGAGAGGAGAGCAGCAGAATCCCATGACTTGGCGAACTTGCGCTATGTTCTCTCTACGCTCTCTTTTTCTAACTACTGTTGTTGTTGTTCCTCTCTGCATTGTAAATAAGTCATCATTGTCGATTGTCGTCATCAACGCGCCGAGGACAACTAATTTGCGGTCATAATAAAAGTTAATCTACTAACTCCTGGCGCCTTAGTTTCCCCATCCGTGAACGTGAATGTTGTTTCTGCCGAAACTAATTTCGTGCACTCAATATAAACAATGTTCGAGCTTAATAATGAATTAGTGTAACTAGTTAATACTTCAGCGTACTTTGTATTATTTTATTAAAATTATATGAGGCAAATTTCAAATTGAAACTATTTTAAAAATTTGTACACTGTTAATAATTGTTTATTAACTTTTACTGTATTTAATTTTTGTCTTCTCTATGCTAACCAATTATTAAATTATGACCAGATATTCGCTTCTCCTTATAATTTGCTACTACCCACTGTGCATATAGAGTAAGCTCAGAAGCCACCATAGCATATAACAAAGGATCTAATAAGAGAGGGTCTGGAATATAACAACAGCAACAACAACAAAAACACCAACAACACAATAACACTGAACAAAATGGAGGAAAAGCGAGCAGTTCAAGCCAAACATGGAAAGCAGCAACAACAAAACAAGAAAATTAAATTTTTATTGTTTTCACACAAATAAAATCAAATAAAAAGCATACAACAATAACCGAGGAGTAAAACACACAAAAGAGAAAGGATATATAGGCATTCACACATACATACGAAGATGAACATGTATCTGTATATAAGGAGGCCGTCACGTGCCATATAAACAGCACGACTGGGCAGGAGAAAAGGACCAACCACCGTAGAGCAACCCCTAAAAATTGAAGCTGCTGCTGCTGCTGCTGCTGCTGCTGCGCCTGGCAGACAGGCATCCTGGTACATAGCGGCAGGCAGGAGTAGACAGGAGCGAAGCTCAGCCACAAATATTTTCAGCTCTTGTTCAGTACGAATCGAACACTCGACGCGTACGTGACGCGCACTGGCTATCGGCACAGCGCAGGCAACAAATATTGAGACGCACAGTTGTCGAGTACGTACGTGATGTCTACGGCATTTCTCGTGGACAGTCTACTGCATGCACAGCGCGCCCAGAGTTTCAATCAGAGTCAGTTGAAGTCGAGCCTGAGCGAAATGCTTCTGAGCAGCCGCGGCCAACCGGAGCAAACATCAGAGCCATTGCAGGAACCGCTGTGTAATTGTGCGAAACGTCGCTTTAAATGTGATAAGTGTCGCGATAATCGTGCAGAAAGTGTTGGTAGTATTGAAGAAATGGAAATGGACGATGATGAGGACGATGATGAGGAAGATGAAATCGTAGCAGATATTGACAGCGTCGACATAACGCCGCACATCGACGAGGAAGATATCGAGGATGAGCTGAATATTGAGCCCCAACATGATGCAATTAAATTGCCTAAAATGGAACCCACACATAAAGAAACTATTAACACAACCAGCAACAGCAACAGTACCACAACAATCCTCAAAGATAATAACAGCAAACCCATACTCAAGTTCAGCGTATCCGCGATTCTCGGCGATACCCGTGAAGGAGTCCGCGTGAGGAACGGTAAGAAGCAGAGTGCCTCAAAGGGGCAACACAGTACGCAATTAATGTGGCTCGGCAATTAATTTGCCGTGGCTAATGCGTAACAAAAACAAAACACAGAATGTAAAGTAAAAAATCGAAATTCAATTGCAATATGAAAATCCGAAAGAATAACAATTTCAGAAAACTAAAAACTTCGCTAAACTGACAAAAGAGGGTCGATCGACTCCATTCAGAACCCAATTGCTATTATTTTCGATGCGCCACGGGGATCAGTCAGATTCAGCGTTTTTTATTATCCTTACTAAGCCCTTCAGGCTTCCTATGGCAGGCTGTAAAAACATAGACCACATCAAATCATGTTTAAATTATTGTATTTGCGCCTCAACAAATCCGTCGCTAGCTACCAACCAAGCCAAATGTATATAAACCAGTTCCTCTTTTCAAGTTCCCAGTTCCGACTTCTTTTGCGGCTGCGCGTGCTGCTTATCTATAGACAAAGCCACACACAGTAGAGGAACCGTCATGAGGGTTCGTTCACTGTGGGATTTGTAGTTGCTCGAACCCAAAAGTAGGCGTGCCTAATTGTGTATCAGTCATTGCTAACTGCGACGATTTTGTGCGATCTTTTGGCATGCTTGGATTTAGTTTTTTGTTATAGGTTTTTTTCGGATTTCGATTGTGGCATTAAATAGGTCTGTTATTATTAATGAGTGGGCTGGTTTAATTTCAATGTATTTAATGTTGTTTTTTATGAGATATGATGTAGCAATTTTTGGGTGACAAAAAAAATTACATTGATTTTATGAGCGAATCGTGGCGAATATATTGCAAATCAATATATACAATACAAAATGGAACATAAAATAACGCAATAAGGAATTATTTAGCCTTTGCAATAGCAATTTTGCATTTATACCTGTGCATTTATATGTACGATTCAACCTACAATAACAAAAAGAAATCATTTCACACATTTTATCACAGGATACAGATGCAAAAGTAAGCAAATCGCTCTTAAAATAATACAAAAGCAACAACCAAACAATGAGAATAATTATAACTTAATTTCCGCGCTCATTAGGCGCACATATGTTGGAGCTAAAACACACACACTCATACGCTCATAAACTGTGCGTAGCACACATACACATGTCTAATGCATATGCCACACTCACACTAAAAAGTTTAGCCACAAGATTTCCATCATCCAATTATACAAACACACACATGCTCATGCATCAAAAAATGAAAGAGAGCGAGAGAGATAAAGACAGGACTAAAGAGGCGTTAATATGTTAATTGTTACAGTTCAGCTCTAATCGAATTAAAATCATATCCTGCAGCGTTTGTCGGCAACTATGTAGATGGGTGGTTGGGTGCGGTTTCGTGTGTGGAGCAGAGTGCGTGTGAATGGCGTCTGCTGATATTGGGTGTTTAATTAGAAATTGAAATGAAGCCACAAAAGCGGCGAAATCTGGCCGCAAGCGTAGGAGTAGTACCTTTAGAATCAAAGGCGCTAAACTTTTGTTTGTCTTTCCACATGAAATGAAATCACAAAATGGAGCCACGGTGTGTTAACAAGGGATTGTTTGAAACAGGGCGCGAGAAAAAGCAGGAGAAACCTTGAAAGTGTATGTGCTAAAAGTTTTCCGTGCGTTGGCATCTATGTAATGGAAAGTCATTGGGGGATGCGAACTGTATAATTATGCCAGTTTGACACTTCAAAGCAGCATCTACCAGCAAATGTCTTTTTAAGACATTTCAAAAACACGCCCACTTACACACATGGCAGGGTTGATTTCTTTAAAGCGATTTAAAAGGAGTTAGTCTTAATTAACGCTCTATAGCAAAATGCTTCAGACAGGTGACTTCCATTTCTTTAAACATATAATACATAAAACACATCTGTTGATTGTGTAATATCGCCATGTGAATTTGTTTGTAATATTTTATATAGTTTTAACTTTTGATTCTAAAGGTATATAATTTGTATTTGATAGTTTACAAGCATCTAAAAAAATAATTGACTTAATTATTTCTCATTTCCAGAGTTCATGCAACCGCAGCATATCTGGCCTTATATACAACAAAACTTTATGCAACATCACACACATCAATATCACCAGCATCATCAGCATCATTCCCAACAGCAGCAACAGCCTCCACCGCCACCGGCAACGCATCAGCATCAGCAACACCATCAGCATCAGGGTTTGGCACTGCCACTGCCACACCCACTACATCATCACGCCCATGCACACTTTCCACATCCCGCATTTCTAACGCAACAACAACAGCAACACCAACACCAACACCAACAGCATCACGGCAATAGTTGTCAACCGCAAACCACAGCAACGACGGCCGCATCCTCGTCGTCACCTGGTAGCACAATTAGTGATAGCGACTACAATCACAACAGCAACAGTAACGGCAAAAGCAATAGCAACAACAGCGGCAACGGGAACATCAACAGTGTACAGGATGGTCGACCGCATGAAATCGGCACTGGGAATGAATCGAACACCAACGAGGAAAACAACAGTCGAAGATTAACGCAAGAAAAGCTGCAACAACAACAGCAACAATTGCTGAGTGGACAACAAGTAACAGGAGGACCACCAACAGCGCATCCGACACCACCACCAGCACCAATACATCCGGTCATTGCCAAACCGATGCCCAGCCGTCCCACTCCGTTTCTGCCCCACACACTTAATCATCCGCATTTGCATTCTCTGTTGGCGCACTGCCGCAATCCCTACATGAGTGGTAAGTCCCCTATCCTCTTGTTACACCCACACAGATACGAATCTAATGTGCTGCAATTGTAATTACTGTCTAACCCTTTGGCACCCCATTGCGTTCATTAACAAGTGTTTTCTGACCATCCCCACCTATAGGACTAACCCATCCACCCAGCTACCCATCTACTTTCAAACTGACTAAGGCTGCCTAATGCAATTTATACTACTTATCCACCCACTGTTTCTGTTTGATTGCAGTTGGTGCACAAGTCTTCCCTCTTCCACCGGGTCAAGGTTTCCCCTGGGCGCATTCCACACGTGGAAAGCCACGCAGGGGCATGATGCGGCGTGCCGTTTTCTCAGGTTCGAAATAGAATTTGAAATGATTCGACTTTATTCCAAACGTTTAAAATTTTTTTTATTATTGCAGATTCACAACGTAAGGGATTGGAGAAGCGGTTCCAACAACAAAAATATATCAGCAAGCCCGATCGCAAGAAATTGGCTGAGAGATTGGGCCTTAAGGATTCTCAGGTGAGTTAAGTTTACAGTTGTTAGCCCCCAAACATATTTTATACTATACTATATACCGTAATAAGTAATACATTTGAATATACCAACTTATTATGTACTCCCGTTTTCATTTAAAACATAATAAACATTGAATTTTTGCCAACACTATTTTTTATATTGACAATGATTAACCATAGTTAAAAGGTTGTTTTAGGAACGCTGTAATAAATACCTGGTTAATAAGTCATATTAAAATTGAAATAATAAATCTTCAAGAAATAATTTCTGATTATATTTACTTGAAGTAAAAACACTTTGATATTTTAACAAATTATTACAAAAACCAATGTCAACGTATAATGTAAACAACAAGTTATACAAATTATAGAAAGCATAATCAACTAAAGTCCATGAAATAGGAAAAATAAAACTCCGCCCTCTATGAATGCAAAAGTTGAAAAGCTCTCAGAGCAATGGCTGCGCGTAGCAAAATGGAAGCTTATCACGTTGGGGAGTGACGCAAGATATTATAAATGGGGAAGACGGCTGAAGGGGGCTGAGCGTGCTGCCTTTAAATGCGCAGTCGCTTGTCTTGGCTACTAATGCTCTGAAGTGCCAGTATGTACATATAGGTCGCTTCGAAATACATATTATGACATATTATAACGAGCTATAAGAAATTCATTTCGGACAAAGCAGACAAAAGGGAGCACAGAACAAGTTTTATTGATTATCTGAATTCAGTGTAATTAAGATTATGTTTTAAGTTTATATATATTGAAATTTTCATTTATTCTCTGTTTTTACTCGACTCTATTAGTTAATACATTTTCACATGGCTTCTGCAATGTTGCATGAACAATATGGGCTTGTCAAAATGTAATCGATCACAACTCAATCACAGAACAACTGTGAATTGTGAGTATCAGGCGCTGTTTCATACACCAAAAGAGATAACGATTTATATATGAAGGTAGAGTGAAAAAGAAAGAAAGTCCGAGACAGCCGTCGGTAAATGATGATGATGATGCTGACAATTGTACGCCAAATTAGTGCAGCTCTTTTTTTTAATTTTCTGCGTTCTGTTTCCCATTTTACTGCGTTTGCTTTTGTTGGACTGTGTCAAACTGCATATAATATGAAAAAAAAAAAAATTCGTAATTACACAATAAGCGTGACCATTCTCATGTCAAAGGCTCAGGCATGAATTCATCAACATCATCAACTTATTTTTATTCAGGCGAGAGCAATTTGCAACGCCTCTTTTTACAGGCGAATGCCCGTCGATCGATCATATTTCCCTTAATGATCTTATAATGCTGCCTCGACAATTGCGAAAGTGCAACGTCCTGTATGAATAGTTGAAAAATATTAAAGGACAACAACAAATTTAATAAATATGCTATCATTTTGCCATAGTTTTAACAAAAGCTATTATTAGTAGCACATGTATAGTCGCACTAGTGAGACCGTTCAAAGCAATTATCGAAGTGCGATTGAAAAAATAAAAATGAAAGTATAGAGCTAAAACAAAGCCAAAAATAAAATGGAACCGCAAAAACTCAACGAAAAAAGAAAATGAATCTTTAAAAAATGTGCAAAAATGTCAGAAAAACTCGCAGTCAAATCACAGCAGTTGGTCTTGATATTGGTATTGGTGTTGGTGTTGGTGTTGGTGTTGGTGTTGACGTTGGTGTTGGTGTTGGTGTTGCTAAGGTATATGGAGGCCGTATGCTCTGTCCGAGCATTTTGGTCGCTTGGCTATAAAGGACAAAATGTTTTGTCCTGCCGCCGGCGACTGCAATGGTGATGGTGACACCGGCTCCATTAACAACCAGGTTGGTGGTATGAGGCAGAGTATGGTTGGGTTCTGTATGCCAGGGATAGACAGTGAGAGAGAAAGGAAACCAGAAAGGGTGTGGGTGGTGAATGAGTGCGGATGTTCACACTCAAGTGACGTACACATACATATACACATTCAGAATCCGCAACCTGTGTGGGCGCTCCGATTGCATTGCAGCGCGTGTCCTGGTCTGCCTAGTTGAATGCAATATGATTTAAGGACCTCTCATGCCACCTTTATTGTGCTGCACTTTTTGTTTCGTGTGTTGTTCATTTGCTGCACGCTGCCTTTTATTACACTCACTACCATAAATATTCGACGAGAATGCAGTGCGGCTCGGATGCCGTTGCAGGACTTCCAGCTAGAGCTGGACCTGTATTGGGTGCCATTGCGGTTGACAAGCATTGCATTGATGGCGAACCGCTCAGGTGATTCATCATTTCGAGTGCTGACTGTTGAGTGCTTGTGTTTATTGCAACTTTTATGACTTTCTACAAACGCACTCGAATAGCGATCCCAAACCTTTGGCATGCGCAATTTATGAGATTTTTTCACTACATTTTTTACTAAACATTATCAAATCGTCCAATCGAATCCGATATCTACTTCGCATACTCTAAAATTTTTCGCAGAGAAATGCTTGAACCGGGCACGCCCCCAACCGCGACACAGTCAAATATGCAAGTGACAGTTAACAGCCTCATAATCCGCCGGCGATAAATTTAATTGCCATTAATGACACTTCAAACGCCAAACCACCGCCTGCCAAATGCAGAATAGCGGAAATGAAAACGTCTTGAGGCCGAATACTACCGTATACTTCTGATTTGCATTTTTAAATCATTGCAAAGAGCACAAGTTCGAGGAATCGCGACTCGGTATCGGTTGCTTAAACGAGTTGGCAACCCCGCAGGCATATTACACACACTCGCACTCACACACACACACACACACACACACACACACAT
>JBANCZ010000633.1:0-31730 GCA_037040025.1 Sphaerogastrella javana | reverse complement strand
GCTGACTGAGGTGCGATCCGTTATAGTACATGGCGCACAGTGGTTCGAGGCTGTTATATCAGGCCACATAAATTAAATAGATGAATTGTGTTATTTTTTGTCAAAATTGTGGAATAAATATCAACAAATATTTAGCAATTAAATAAGTTCAAGTTCAATAAAAAGGATACTTAAAATTTCTTTGGTATTTATTATTCAATGGTTTGGAAATTTTAGGTAAAATTGTTCTACTTCTAACAGTTGTTTTTCACTTAGTTTCTGTTTTAGTTTATGTTTTCTCATTTTACATTTAACTCTTCAGAATTGGCCAACAAACAAATGTGCAATGCATTGCATTGTGTCAAATTCAACTACATTAGGTACGAGTTCAAAATGTACATTAAAAACGAACAAAATTAACTATCATCGTAATAATAATAATTATAATATTAATTATTTTAATAATAATAATAATTATAATGATAATTATAATAATTAGTTGTTAACAGTAGTTTGATAACTCTTGAAGTACATAGGTTTATGCTGGAACTAATTCGACTAACTAAAAGAGATAATAAACACAACATGCCCCTCAATGAGAGCGGGGGAACAGTGGTACACATTATTAATAAAGCTGTGTCTGATATAATATATTTCATATAGTTTTACAATCTTAACAACTAAAATATTTTTAACAAATTTTTTTTAAATTTTCTTTTGCTTTTCGTTTTTTTTGTTTTGTTTGTTTGTTTGTTTGGGCTGGCAATTCACCATTTGCATAAAATTACATAGATAAATATACATACATACACATGTTTGTTTTTATTGTAAAATTTGTGAAATAATTATAAATAAATATTTAGCAAATAGTTATTATTGGTTATAGTCTTTTCAAGAAGTTTCACTCGAGTGCAATGTTTAAATTTAGTTTAGGCTTACGCTCAATTCAAGTTCACATTCACAATTATAGTATATGTGTAGTATTTTTCTGCTGTATTTTGTTTTTTTTTTTTTTTGGCACCCACTATAGTGTTTGTTTATTAGCCTTAGCTACACAATTTAGCTGCTCAGGAATATTTGTGTATATGTGTGTACATACATGTCTTTGTGTATGGATGTGTGCTATAGGTACTCGTACTTCAGGCTGAATTCGATATATCGATTCGATACCAACGGTTGGCTAACTTTGTTAGATCCTAAACAAAATGTACCAAATGTAGCACACGATGTACAATGATTTGTTTGGTTGTTCTCTAGTTCCTTTTGTTTTAGTTTTTGTTTTTCTTTATGTGTTTGTTTTTGTTTTTGAATTGTTTTGGTTGTTTTTTGGTATGTGCAGACGTGGCTGCAAGGATATCGTTGGGCAGCATGACCTTTTACAAAGGTCTCTGTAACGATTTCAACGCTTACATCTAGACAGTACACAAGACACACTCAACTAATAGCTAAGGTTGTTTTTTTAGACTCTAATTCCATTATAATTGTGGGCCTAGCGCTATGACGACACATCCGCATCGGAACCATCGAGCTCACCGGGTGGATTGCGTTTGATGCAGTCCCGTATGCTTTGCAGAATGATGCCCACACGTCTGTCTAACGCCACGAGATGTGGATCCCAGAGCACTGGGTTGACTGGATCATAGCTGAGAGATTCACGCATCACCTGGGACAGCGGTCTGAGTCCATTGTGATATCTATATAGTACGAAATGAACACACACACATCAGTTAGCAATAATTCACAGAGTAATGCTAATGAGCTTGTGGCTCAAATGTACTAACTCTAGCAGCTTGATGAGCGTTGACTTGCGTATCAGGCAGCACTGCAGCACTGGCGCCAGTATGGACAGCTCATCGTGAAATGGACGCCCAAAGCCACGCCCATGATCCAAATGCAATGGGAACGTCTCATTGCCATAGATTCTGGAATGCAAATGAAAAACAGGGATAGTGTTAGAAATAGTGCATCTATATAGGTATGAGCCATACTCAGGTTTGGCATAAGCATAATTGCCAGCAAATGTGATTACAGGCAAGCTCAGAGTCGAGGCTGGATTGGCTTTTTCGGATTGACTTAACACAGTCTGCTGTAAGGGGCTGTTGTTGGCGCTGACAACACTGTAAGCTTGGCGAACGGTTTTGCATAACAAATAGCAGCAGGCAGTCAGGCAGTCAGGCAAGCTGGGAAAGCGGGAAAACAGAAGGAAAACTGGCAACAGGAGAACAGGTAGAGCAGGCAAGCTGGCAGCGTTTGGAATGCAGCTGTCGTCTGCCTTCTTGAGCTGCAGACAGATTCTGTTAGATGTGTTTTGCATGTGTGCATGAAAATATCTTTCCGAAGCATTTGCCTGCTAACGCCCTCAACATGCAGCAGCAGCATCAGCAGCAACAGCATATCCTTGCCAAATACCTAGCAGGTTCTATCTGTGGGTCTTAGACAGTAAGTGGCATCAATGGCATCAGTGGCATATGGAGCGTATACGTAACGTAAACGAGCAGCCACACAGCTTGTTGTAGTTTTTGGTAGGCATGAAGCCAACATGCCAACATGCCAACAAACGCCATTTATGCGGAAATAAGCCAATCACATTATGCCTGTTGCCAAGAATCCATATGTGCACACGGTTTGGCAATGCTACTACTCCGTTTACCATACCATACCAGGCATTCATTCGGTCGTCCCAGTCTCTGGGTCAATACTCACTTGAACGTCTCATAATGATGACGATCCATGTTGCCGGTGAGAAAATCAAATACAGCCATATCCATTAGGTCGAGCAGACGTCGCCCCTCATCGTACGGCGGTATATCGCGCACCTACAAAAGAGAGGTAGCCATTGAATGTGAGTGAGTGGGTGAGACAATCAAATGTAAAATTAAATTGCAGCAAAACGGAAGAAAATGCTGCCAAAGGAAACAATGTTGAGCAGAGAATGTCTTAATTAAGTCCGAGGCGATTGCTTGCACAATGGCAACAGCAACAGCAGCAGCAGCAGACGCAGAACTAACAAATAAAAACATTTGCATTCCATTCGAGCTAAAATGCAAATTAAGTAAGAGTAACCACAGCAGCAGTAGCATTAGCAGTAGCTATTGCTGTTGCTGTTGCTGCTACTGATGCTGCTGGTGTTGTAGGAAACGCTGCAGACAAAGCATTGGCGGCGGACAACCGGAAGTGGAAATGAAAATGGCACACAAAATTGGAGTAAGCAAAGACATTCCCCTCCTTTCAACACCCCCCAGCCCAGCTGAACTACTCGTTTACTTACCAGAGCACAATAATTGGCATCTGTCTCCCACTGAGCCTTCTTGCGTTTGTGATAGGAGCGTCGCCAAGGATGCCGCCAGAGCTGCAGAAGAGAATAAACAAAGAACAAGAGAAAACGAAAGAGACGGAGAGAGAGAAAGAGAGAACAAAATCAATATCAATTTGAGCTGCTGAATGTAAAAATCCAAAGCTGTTGAAGTATCATTAATATGCCACACAAGTGTGCGGGTGACCAGGCTGTGACTGTGGCTGTAGTGGTTGTGGCTGTAGTGGCTAAAACATTTATTTCTCATCTCGCAATAGGACAATATTATTTTTTATTCAGCTCGCTTCGTGCGCTCACTTTCCACCAGATCCTTCAGCACTACAAGCGAAATTAATTTTGCTTAAATGAAATTATTTGCGAGGCTGCCACGAGAAGCAATAAAACTTTCTCTGGCACTTTGCTATAGCTCTCGACATCATTTCATTCCACCTGCTTCTTACACCATTCTACAATATATTAGTATATATATATATACTATATATATATATATGTATATATATAAATGTACTATATACCTGTTGTCTACTTCAGGTCCCCCTTTCACACGCTCTGAAGCGCAGCTACACTTACCTTTCGTCCCTATGCAATTGGCAATGGCAGCGCGCGAGTATTGGGGTTGAGGAAGCGTTTTAGGATCGTGGGACAACAACAACGAAAACAACAACAATGGTAACCAAAAATATGTAGAAAAATTAAAAAAAGAATAAGAAGAAGTAACGTTGTGAAAAAAAAAATTATAATAATAAAAGCTCTGCGCGTCCGCAGTGTTATGGGTTAGGGGTTGATGGTGGTGGGCGTGACCAGGCTGTGTAATGACCGGAAGCCCGCACTGGCCACAAAATGCAGCAAGGTAAATAGAAAGCGGCAAGCGAACAAAATTGCAAACGCTGCAGCAGCAGCAGCAGCAACAGCATCAAAAAGCAAACACAAAGCCAACACATAAAAGCAAGGTAAGTTAACGTTTGGTAACATAGCGACGATGAGAGCGAGTGCAAGAGAATTATTTGCATAAAAAGCATACCACCCCATAAACTGCATAAATCAAGCAAAATTAAATTCCCGCTAAAAGACAACAGCATGCAAAAAATGAAAAAGATGCCCAGCAAAAAGCAGAAGAACCAGCTCAAGCTGGAAGCTGCACAAAAAAAAAAAATTAAATGGAATGTGGTATATATACTATATATATATATATATATGGTATTTTGATTTGAGCATTAAACGCTAAAGTTATAAAGCAAAATTGCTGGAAAAATCTGCGTTTAACCAGTGCAAATTAATATGAAATATACATAAACGTAGATAATGTGGGTTAGCATGAAAAATGACTTTGAGCGTGGGGCAAATGCATGAAAGCGATTAAGTTGAGCTAGTTCGTTGGACAGATTTTAATCGCTTCAACAAAACACCTGCTAAAAATACTACTCTTTAAATAATCTATATCATATTTGCAACCTAATTAAAATACTGCATAATTGGTGTATTGTTTGGCATTTTTCTATTACCGTTGCCCTTAAGCTACTTTCGAGAAATGTAACAACAGGGAATGTAAAACCAGTGGAAGTAGCAAAAGCAAATATAACAATAAAAACACCTCTGGATTTTCTTTTTCTTGGCAAAGCAAAACATAGAGAAAAACAAGAAAAAAAATGAAATAACCGCTACTAAAGAAAAATGATCTCCTGTGCATAATTTACAGTTTTGCCTTACGCTAAATCTCAAGTATACACTTAACCATTTTCTACTTGTTAACTGTTCCGGGAGCCAGACGAAAAGCAAGCCAAAAACAAACCGAGATCCAAGAGTGCTCCAGCTGCAAATTGTTCGACTAAAGCATATCCTTTGACCAGCTATACTCTTTTTTTATGTTTCTCTGTATATGATAAAAGTCACTCAGTGTCAAATGTTCTAAGTGCAGAGTGCTGAGTGCTGAGTCGTTGGTATAGTATAGTTTTTGGTCGAAAAAAAAGTCACGTGCTGTCTGTTGCACAACTTTATTACACCCTCTTTATGCATTCATTGGACACAGGGTATAAAAAAATAAAGAGAATTATTCCTTTGAGGCACAAAACCCCAAAAAAAAAAACACGAAAAAAATAAAAAATACTAAAAGAAAAATGTTTTAGCTGCGGCAAATCTGTCTGCGAAATGCTAGGGGACATGGTCAAAGGGATAAACCCTTTTCTACGCATCTAAGGAGCCGGAGGAGTTCTGTGGAGGCTCTGCAGGCTGACTCGGCATGGGTTGTATTTTTTTTCGGTTTTAAATTTTCAGCTATTTGCATTTAAAAGCCGTTGCCTCTGTCCTCTTTTGATGGAGTGGACTCTAGAATTTATTAACGTCCGTCCGGGACGTTCCATTTATATTTCATTTTACGCTTTACAAGTCGCTGAAGAACTGATACAATATTTTTGTTTTTAATTCAAGCGCCAGGCGGCAAAATGAGTGAATGAATAGAATGAATGAATGAATGAATGAATGAAATTGCCGAGTGGCAAACGCAAACAAAGCGGACAAAACAACAGAAAAAAATTTATGCAAATTAAAAGCAAGTTTTTTTTATTTTGGATTCACTTTTTTTTTTGGTTTTTGGGCCAGAAATGAAGCGTTCAAGTGGCTCCTCCAAGTAACTAGTTAAAATTCTCTCTTATATTTTGCCTTTGCCATTACAAACGAGCTGCTGCCTCTCTCTCTCTCTCTCTGAATATAGTCAAATAAACTGCCGCTCGACGCAGTGGGGCAGCATTTTGGCTTAAAGCAATGCTTACACAGCTTACATTGGTTACCGCTGGCTGCAGAGAGATAGAGAGACAGGGAGCCAGAGGGACAGGGAGTCAGAGAGACAGAGGGTTTACCTGTTGCCTGGATCAGTTGACCAGAATGACCATGCCACGAGTAAGTAAATAATGTGATTTGTTATTTAGTTTGACCATGCGCACGAAATTAGTAATGAAAGCGGGCGGCGAATATAAATTGTAATCTGGCGCTGCGTTGAGAGTTGCCATACATTAATCAAATACCACTTAGCTCTGTACCCACTAGAAGATCTACTAAATGTGCCCTGCTCGTATTCGTACTCATACCCATACTCATACGCATACAGGCTGGCCACCATGAGCGTCATTTCTATGAGTATGTGTCTCTGTGTATATGTATATGTATGTGTCTGTGTGTGTGTTAGGAGTTGTGCTTTATTGTGTTGTTAGTATGGGCTAGTATGGGTGTGGTGTAACACATACCTTGCGGTTGGACGAGTCCAGGCTGGGCAAAAAGGCGGCAAAGGAACCCTCAAGCATGTCCGGATTGCCACAAATAGCATGCGAGGTGTCACAATAGTACGAACACTTGCCATGGAAGCATAAATTAAGCGATGGCGAAACAAAGAATGTCTTCAATAAATTTTCGTCGGCCTTTTGATATATTTCGGTCGTAATGTTCAGCGTCCGACCTGCCACAGGCATTGCTCGACGAAATCCCAGAATTCTGCAAAACAGAAGGCAAACAAACGATGATACGATGAGAATCGAGCGAGAAATAAGCGGTAAATAAAACATACGAACGTAAACAAAAGAAAGTGCTACAAAAGTGCGTACAGTTAATCGGTACGAATCGACTACGAAATACTCTAGGAAATCTCAAGATTATTCAGCACACCTCACAGTCTATTAAATATATTGAATTTTATAGCACAATTTGTAATCATTTTTTAATTTCCATATTTCTTCATACGAAATTTTGTTAGAATTATCTACTTATGTCATCTTTAATGGGCTTTAGATGGACTGCTTCAGCAACAATACAAAATTTTGGGGTTTGGGCCACATGACAAATGTCCCGAGTCTGTGGTGTATGTCGCCTGCGGTTATCAGTGAAAAGCTATAATTTTTATGTTGTACTTGGCCTCCGTCAGCGGCTTTTGTATTATTATTGTGTGGCCAACAAGTTGGTCCCTTTATCCAGTTGAGAATTCTTTCAAAACTGTGATTTAATTGTATGTGCGTGTGACCACAACAATTACCTAACTTCAGATCCCTATCTGGATTTAAAAATTCTCTTTTTAGTTCTTTGAGTTGGGGCAGCAAGGATGATAGCCGAAATTTCTGTCAGAAACAGGCAGTAGCCAACTATGCAGACAATTTGAATGTAAATTACGGTAAAACATGTCAGACCGCTTGGTCAAGTGTTTTGGGCGAGTTAATTAGCCATAAAAAGGGACGTCTAGCCTCTGGCTTATAGTTAGATTTGCCATTAGAACTAGAACACTGCGTATGTTCATTACCTACATGACACAGAGTTTTTGTACTTGAAAAGGAAAAAGAAAACAAAAATCCCCTTAAATACAATATTATTTAACTGTCGGGATATGTAGGCGTTTGTGTGGAAGTAAAACGTAAATCATTTTATTGCTGGCCATCATAAATAATAAACATAAATTGACGGCACCTCTGTGCGACCTCACGGCTCTTTACGGATTACTGCGCTGACCTCTAATCGCAGTGAGCCAGTCACAGAACTAGGCACATAAAACTGAACTGAATAGCATATATATACTATATACAAGTAGTTTGGGTCTGAAAGGTTCGAGCCTGGATAGCATTAGCTAATTTGATTGCTATAAAGCACGATGAATATACCTATAGTATGGTGTATAGAGAGCATAAAATTGAAATGGATTTCAACTGTTTATTCAAGTTAAACTGTGAGTGTTTATTGTCAATTCATAGCGTTTATTCGACGTTGTGAAATTTATGCAATTATTGAATATATATAAATATTTACGCGTTATGTGTTAAATGTAATTGAAAATCGAAAATTGAACATTCGAAATAAATATGTGATAATTTAAAACGCCCTACGCGTGATATACTATGGTATGATTGTTATTTTTTTGCAGCAAAAAAATACAAATATTGTGCATATTTGTATAATTCAATGCACTTTTTTAATGGAATGATGGAATTTGTGAAGGGTATTATGTGATTGGGGGCGTGGCGGAAACTCACCTGTCCAAATGGAACGCGGCAATCTCGGCATTATGCCGTTCGTAGTCCGTGAAGTAGAAATGATTGGGCAGCGTTTGTTGGTCCCGCGGAAATCTGAGTAACAGATGCAAGAAGAGATGTTAATAACGTAACAGAGAGAGAGAGAGAAAGAGTTGGAAAAGAGAAAGAAAGTCATAGGTTGGGTGATAGAGAGAGAGAGAGCATGTGTAATGTAATGAATTGAATTTAAAGTGCGGGTGGGAATTGAATGCATTTGCATTTGCATGTACAGACAAAGGAGGCGTGGCAACGGCTACTTTGAATGCAGTGCAAACAGACACATAGAGTAGAGAGACAAACGGACAGACACAAAGACAGATAGTCAGACAGACAGACAGACAGACAGACAGAAGGCAGCGAACGTGGCTGCACGATTGCTACGTGCCGGCTTAATTACTTACACGGCGACACCGCACAGTAATTCAAAAAACGTTTCATTTAAATTGCAAATGAAGAACATTAAAAGGACACTTTACACTTTGGCAGCTGCTGCGGTTGCTCAGCTGTGGGTTCTGTAATGTGGACTGCAGCAGGAGGCGGGCGCCATTGAAAAAAGGCAAACAGAGCGCTTTAAATCTCATTAAAAGGCGTATAAATGTTTTAAATTACGGGCTGTGCCTCAAGTGCCACGACAAGGCCCAATAGCGATGCATTTTAAGCGCATTGCAGTATGCTGTCTATAAAAATTCACTGAATCGTCCATTTGTTGGCCACAGAGAAGTCAGCATTGGTGAATTATATTTACTCAGTGCCAAAGTGCTGACGCGACCAACAACAACAACAACAAGAACAACAACAACAGCAACAGCAACAAGTAATTGCAACAATTATTTTTTATAATTATTTCCTTTTGTTGTTTCTGTTGATTTCGGAATTTCTTTTTGCATTCTTTACACTTACCGCATGGGCTTCATTAGTGCCTTGATATCATTCGGATACTCAATAATCAGTTTCAGTTGTGTTCCGCCTTCTTTTTGCACTGTAACAAAAACAGAAAGAGAGAGAGAGAGAGAGAAAGAATTACATGAATTAATTTACGAAAAAAATCTGTTTTTTGCTACCGTCAGATACTCGAAATATAATTGAAGTAAAATTTTTGACCAGGCCAAAATTTGCACATCGTTGCACAAATATTTTTGGCCACAAGAAGTTGCAGCAATATCAGCCGCAGCAGCAGCAGCAGTAGGTTGCTCCTCAGATATTGCAATCATTGAAATTGCATTAAGTGAAAGTGCATGCGCAATTCGCACTTGACTAAATTGCAATTAAAATGCATAAAGCTTACAAAAATATTGCGTATACGCAGTGTATGCACAAAGCAACCAACAAACCAAAAACTGCTGATGTTTTTGTCGGCCTGTGCACTGAGCTGTATATTACAGCCAAAAACAGTATTACAACTACAATTACAACAATAATAGATATCCATAAAGCATATCTTTGCCTGTAGTAAATGTAATTAAAAGCATATAAACTACCATCAAGTGCAAACTAATATCATCAGAATGAAGTGTCGATTACATTTACACTTTTTCTCTATGCAAATCGAATTGATTTGTTTCTTAGTTTTTTCTTATTCATGCAATGTATTTAGGACATTCTATACTTAATAAGTGTAATCAACTGGTCTGGTTTTTGTTTATTGAAAACTTGTGGCAAGTTCTTAGTTTTTAGTCTGAGGCAAAAATATTCTTACAGAAAATGTGTAAGAAAGAAAGTGTCATTGTTTTTATTGGCCTTGCAAATAAGTTCTTAGACTTTGTTTGCAACATTTTAATGGTGTTGCAATTTTTTTTTGTTATCGTTTTTTTTTTTTGTTTTGTTATTTGCGTCTTATTATTTTGTGCGCCGGTTGCGAAAGTTTATTATTAATAAATTACATCCGTAGCGAAACTTTCAAATTGAAATAGTTTGGCCCCACCCACCTGGGCGGCACTCTACCAATAATCCAAGGGCAGGCAACGCTGCTGCTGGTGCTGCTCCTTTGCATAATTAAGTTAAATGTGCAGCCAGCCAAAGGGCGCATAAGTTCTTTAGCCCAAACTTAAATGCAGGCACGAAATTCGCTCTGCTATTTATGGTTTTACAATATGTTGTGCCTTGTGTTGTGTGTTGTCTGTTGTATCGTGTTTTGTGGCCCGAATGGCAACTGAATACTTACCCACATGCTCGATTGGCAGATTGATCATGTCACGTAGCACCGCATCGACCAGTGTATCCTGCTCGCTGTAGAGCTCCTTCTTCGTGATGCGCAATTGGAAACGCTCCAAATTGCTGGCGTTTGCACTGCAAAAAGGAAGTGAGAAATAAAAGACGTATAAAAAACTTGAACTTTAGCTATCGTTCTATTGCTTCATCGTACTATAGTTTCATTCGTATTCGATGTATGCATATGGATAGACAATCAGCCAGCCAACTGGGAAATACGGCGGTTGTGCTGGGCGCAAAGTTGAGTTGCGTTGAAAAGTATGCTTGGATAATGCTTTGGGCCACATACGAGTGCGAGTGAGTATCAAGTTGGCGTAATGATTGTCACATTGATTTGTCAAAGAAGCCGCCGACTGGCAACTGGCAACGGGGAACTGGCAACCGAATACCGACAACCGGCAACCGACAGCTAGAAGCTAACAGCTGGCACAGGAAATCTCTGACTTTGCCAGGTTCTCAACTCTTAGCTCTCAGCTTTTGGCTCTTCCTTGTTCATGCTTTGTATCTTTGCACTGCCAATTTGGTTTTCAAATGCATGCTACTTCCTTTAGCTCCCTTTCTCTCTCTCTCTCTCTCTCTCTCTCTCTCTCTCTCTCTCTCTTTGTCTATTGCCGTTCCCTTTATTCTCTTCATCATCAACTTCATCAATCGACATGCAGACACAAGCACGCAATTTTTTTCATTGCAATTTTTACAGGCTTAAAGGAAACGATTTCTTTTGAGGAATTTCCTGCTCACATGTTGCCCGGTTTTGTCAGTTTTTTGATGCCCGGCAAAATGCCGAAGCGACTTTTCGAATTCTCTCTGCCTTACCCTACTCTGCTCTTCAGTTGCATATGCAAGTTTAGCCAGTCTCTATGCCTCCCTCCTTCACTCTCGTCAGTTCGCTTTTCCGCTTTGTTTCCTATGGGTTTTTGTCTTTGATTTTTACTGTTGAGCATTTGAAACAGTTTATTCAAGCAGTTTTTATAGCAGTTTTGCTCTTAGTTGTGCTTGCTAAGCATTAAATCGGATTGAAAATTGCAGTTTAAATGTTCAGCAAAACATTTGAGTGCTTTTGCACTGCCAAAACATACTTTTTGAATGCCCCCAAAAATGCTGACAATCGATAGAAAAAATACAGTGAAAGAAAAAGAGAGGAAAACGTAAATAAATACACAGCCAAATATGCGAATGACAAATTGAATTGCTACAATTTGCAGCACTAAATTCTGCAACTACAATTGCAGATGTTGCTGCTGCTCCTTGTCACTCAGTTTGTTTTGCAGGAGGGAAAGAAAGAAAATCTGTTGAAAATCGTAAAGGGTTTTCAGTTCACAGTTCACAGCATGACCATGAGCAATGCCAACTGTCTGCGGCATTGTCCAGCATGTTTATCACGATAATGTAGTCACCATTTGCCTAACTCCATTCACAATGCTTCGCTGCGCTCACGTAACTCCGTTGGTCACATTACTCCGCTTGTCGTCATCGTTCTATTCTCTTGTTGGCATTATTGTCATTACTGTCACTACAACGATAGCTGTGGCTGTACGACTGTCTGACAGTCCGACTGTCCAACTGTGTGACTTTCTCTCTCTCTCTCTCTATATATATATCTCTCTATTTGTCCGTCTGTCTATTTGCTGGCCCAAAGTCAACTTGCTGGAATCCTTTTCATAATTTGCTTGATGACGTCTGTGATACTTCACGCAGAGCAATGCTTTAATACCGTCCCCGTTCCGTTCCTGCTGCTGTTGCTGGTGCTGTTTGCAAACCTTTTGCCGCCACTTGGCGTGGCGTACTCCGTGTGGCAGGAAGGAAACAAATGTCTGAGAGCCAAGCCCCTTGTGCAGCGACCAAAGCAAAATGACTTTCAATATTTTAACTTTTTATGGAAATGGCGACAACTTCCTGACTACCTGACTGCCTGACTGGCTCACAACCTGAACTGCCTTGTAATGAGCATGCTGACTATATAAACTACATACATACATACACATTTAAATGCAGCACTTGGCTGAATTCTGATGAATGCGCCCCATGCATGCGGCACTTTAAATGCTTAAATCTGATGTTGCTGCTGCTGCTGCTGCTGTTGCTGCCTAGCGAAGCCTGCAATTAACATGGAGTCGAGTGGGCACTGGTTTGTGCTCTCTGCTCTCGACTGCTGCTCGGAGAGAGATGGCAATTGTCATGAGCTGGCTAAGAAATTGACAAGGGTTCGCTTTTGGGGTTGCGAACGCAGCTGCTAAGTGCGGTCGACACTTTTCAACCACAGCCAAGCATCATACTTCATTCGAGACGGTGCTGAAAATTGTGCTACATTCGTGCCACCGTGCCGTGGCAAGTCTGAATCCAATTTGAGCGCATGTTTCATTTGTCAAATGCCACAGGGACAGCAGCAGCAGCAGCAGCAGCAGCAGCAAGAATAGTAAGAGCAATTGGAGTAGAGGGCAGCGGTGAAATGTGAAGCATTGGGACAGCCTGAGCGCTGCGTAATTGATGAAGCAGCTCGTTTAGACATTGACTAAGCACTGGACGCTGTCCAAACTGGCAATATGTTGAGGTTGGCGGCTTGTTAAAATATTTTGCCAATGCCTTACAGCTTATATATATCATTGAGTATTCCAACTGACTACAGCTGTTCCAAAAGCCACAAAACACACACACATATAGACACGCACATACACATAATCAAATGCCACTCTAATTGAATCATGTGTCCAACTGATGCAGTCCAACAATAGCCAAATATTCGAATATCAAATAGTCAAATAGGCAGCAAAACGCACTCTTATTATGTTTTGCAACAAATTTTTGGGTACAGAATTAGCATAGACACGAGCAGATCTGTCACTGACATGTCGCACATACACACACTCACACTCACACTCACGCAGTTGGATACACACATAAACATGAACTAAACATGGTAAACGACACACAGAATAATACTCAGCTCCCACTCTATCTCACCCAAACCCATCCATGAGTGTCATCAACTCTCACCCACTCAGAGCTCACCTGTCCTGTCCCGCGCTAGCAGTGCTACCTGTGTTATCAGCAGCACCGACCCATGTAAACCTGATTATGCAAAATGCTGACAAGTTGCTGACAGCGACAGAGACACGAAATACACTAATAACTCACAGATAAATATATTTATATAATTGCTATGTATATAACATTATTTAGGGCCTTGATAACCTGATTCGATGGATCGAGTTTATCACTGATTACTATGTACAATATTATCGCAGCGATGCAAGGCAAACAAAAAAGGTTATTTCGAAATTAACAACATCAAAAACATAAAACACCTTTGATCTGCATTTACTAATTAGACTAATTACTATTACTTAATTCGAGTACAAAATTACCTTTTGAAAATGCACCCAAATTAAAATCTCGCCATCTTGATGTGAAATTTGGTCCTATAAAATTCAAATTCCTGCATTTGATTCATTCGCTTTAAGTTACAGATTTACAGATTTAAAGATTTACAGATTTTAAATAAACATCTTGATATTTATGCAAATATTTATATAGTTGTAGGTTCACTTCGTCCATTGTACATATACGTTGGCGTCAAACCTTTAACTTTTAAGCAAACATCTTGGTAAACAAAAATTTACCCAAGAATCTAACTTTCACTTGAGGTTTATGTGCTTATCGTTGTTCGTTGTTTTATTTTTATTTTTTGTTGGTTTTATTTATGTGATTGCAAATGCTTTTGCTGTGGACCCGCGCAAGTAGTAGGTATAATAACAGCTGTCAGTCGGCATGTCCTGCGTCTGTCCTAAGCCTGTCCAAGCTGCAAACTCCGCCCCATAATTGTTTAAGCAAAAGAAAATGGCAGTAAACTTTGCCATCGCCGATTCCCTTTGCAGCTGTGCCACCACCCAACCACAGTGAGCCACAGTGTGCCACTCTGCCATTTGTAGAGCTACGCCATGCCGTGTGCTTAGAAAGTGAAAAACTTTGTGCGTGTGAAAGTGTGGCTAGCAGAGAGCCCAAGAATGGGCCAACAAACCCAACCGCGGTCCACAAATCCAGCGACGACAGCCGACGCACAGACGGACACACCGACAGACAGGCGGACAGACGGAGAGACGGACGTCGGGCGGACACTTTGAAGTGAGTTACAGAAACAACGCACACAAGACTTGAAATTAAACTTATATTGTTGCGTTTGCCGCTCTACAAGGATAAACTTCAGCAGCGGCGAGAGAGCGCGAACATTAAAACCACTGACAGCAGCAGCAGCACCAACAACAGCAGCAGCAAAAGAAGCTGAAACAACAGCAGCAACAACAGCAACGACAGCAGCTGCAGCTGCTTTAGCTGTAGAGTTGGAAGCATTTCGTGCTAGTCGCAGCCTGGCAGAATGTCAGCGCACTTTAGTTTTACACACTCGCCGACATTGAGCATAGTCTTTTATTACGCGGCGTCTGTAGCAACCGCAGTCATATCCTGGACAGAAGTTGCAGTTGGAGTTGGAGTTCGTTGGCGAGGGGAATGGATTTAAAAGCAGCAGCTGCTTAACTTGCAGTTGGGTTTTCATTTTGGTTTTGCACTTGTAATTCCTACTGTGGTTTATTTTTCTTTTACTTAGCTGTAATTCGCTGGAAATAAGATTGCTGTCCCAGCCCAGCTCAGCTCAGTGAGGTCGTCGCAATTGCAGGCTAATTAAAAATTTGTCATACTAATTAAACGCACGCCATGAGAAGACGTGATGCCAGCACGACAGGATAATGGGACAGGATGTTAGAGGGACACTGCGCCATTTTTATAAAGTAGATACATTTTTTTTGTTTTTGGTTTTTTTTTTTTTTTTTTGGTAAATCAGTGGCAGTGACAAGATACCGCAACCTTAAAACGCTGATGTAACAAGCGAAAATTTTTCTAATTATATTTTAAGCTAATGCTAATGCACAGCATTTAGGGTATGAGCTGAAGGCTAGCTATGGCCATATATAGTAACCCTATCCTACCTTTTCAGCCGCTCTGCGCTTTGTCATATTTCATATTGTAATTTTAGGCGCATTTGCATTTTTTTTCTCTTCTTCAGCAAGCTGCATTTTTTTTTTGTGAGCTACCTGAGCGGCGCATTGCATGCTTTACAGTGTTAGCTAGAAAAGTGCTGACAGTGCTGACAGTGCTGGCCACGCCCACGTAGCCGCAACGAAGACAAAAGACAGCCTAAACCACACGACACGAGCTAGGCACGCGTCTGATGTGGCTGCCAACAAAAGGCAGGCAACGAGACGACAGAATTTTAATGAGATATCTCTGATGGTGGCGGTAACAGCAGCAACAGCAGCATCAGCTATGCCTTGATCCAATTTTAGCCCATATGCTTAGCCCTGTCTTAGGCAACGTGCTATGGCCATCAAGCTTGCCCACTAAGTAGTTTTTATATATTTGATAAAAAAACAACATGTCCAAATGTTATATAAATATTATTTGAAGTCAAAATTTTAAAGATTTTTAAAAATCTGTTAGATCTTTTGCGCATAATCTATGCTATTATAGAGTTCTATGTGACTCCTGGTTAGTGTATTCTTTACTTTCTCCACATGTCACATGTGCAGGTTGTTTGTGTGTGTGTTTTTAAACTTGTTTTTTTTGACTTGTTTTTTCGTTTTGTTCATTTTACACATTTACTGCTAGCAATTTCGCTTGTTAATGAAATTTGCATTTGTGCTACGTGCAGCTCAAAAAAAAAAAAAAAAATGAAAGAAAGAAAAAACATTTGGCTCCGTTTCGGTGATGTGCGATAAATTAGAAAATCAAGCATTTTATGCTAATACCAACACACAGAACTTCCAATCCCCTACCCTACCTCACTCCGCTGCTGCCACCGGGCAACGCCTACAACAACATGCTGTGTTCAGTTTGACAAGTTTTTACCACTTTGCATTTTCGCCATTTCCCATTCGCAATTCGCCTTTTATTATTATTATTTTTATAGAATACTTTTTGCTGCATCAGTCCCTATATATATATGTGAGTGTGTGAGTGTGTAGTAACTATTCGAGCAAACGAAATTACTCATACGCTACGTTTTCAATTTTGATAAAGACAGTCGAACAATTTGGTAGCAGCATCAAGCACTTTAGCGTCTGTCTGTCTGTCTGTCTGTCTGTTTGTCTGCCTGTCTGCTTTTCTCTCTGTCCGCATGTGTATGAAGCGGGAAAGAGTGTGGAGTAGCATGAGGAAAAGCGGAAACCTAAGCTGATTACTGTGCAAGCGAATCAAATGAGTTCTCAGCGAAATAAATTTCATTGCTGCATAAAGTGAAGGAAAACGAGCAAGCAACATAGAGGGAGACAGAGAGAAAGATAGGTTGTAGATCCGCCAAAGAAGATTTTGAGCTAGAGTACGAAATTCGAATCCGCATTGATTTCTTTATTGCAATTTTATTTGATTGCGCTCATATGAAATTACGTATACGCAATGTTGAGACAAGCACTGTAACAGCGCGCTAAACTCTCATCAGCATTATCAGCGAGTGGCATCAGACTCAACTCGACTTGCAATGCCAACAACAGCAACAGCAATAACAACAACAGCAGCAACAGCAATAGCAACAGCAACAAAGATAACCATAGACAGCCGACAGTAAAGACAACACACAAAGGGCCAAGAAGAAGCGACAAAAAGAGAAAGAGAGAGACATAGAGAGGGAGAAAGAGACTGAGGGCAGTTAGGGAGGCATCAGCGTCAACCACAGCAGCGAGGCAACAACAATCAAGCAACACTTACAGCAATAGAGCGAGAACTGGTAACACAGAAGGGGGATAAAGACGTAAACGTAAACGTTACGGCAAATATCTAAAACGTAAATGTGTCACGTAAATGGAGCGTAAATTTCAATAAAAATCATTTCAATTTCACCAAAGCCAAAAGCAAGCCGTAACTGCTTCAATCGTCTCCACTCGATGCCAGCGACACTCACAGCCTTTCCTGCCGTGACTACTGTGACTGCTGTGACTTTGACTGTGACTGCTGTAACTGTGACTGCTGCTCCCGCAATTACAATTGTCAGTGCGCGTGTCCTGGCAATGGTAAGTGAAACTGTTACCTGAGACAAAGCAGAGCAGGTGCTGAACAGGAAGGCAAAACACTAAGTATTATACCTTCCGCTTAAGGGAAATTGAATTTTTCGTCCAGCATCCGTTCACCCTTAGGTATTAACAAACGCACTTAACTACTACTCAATATCTCAGCTGAAAAACTCGGATGCTCAAAGAACTACTCACCCAACTTGCCGATGCAGCATTTCGGCCAGCGTCGGATTATTCACCGTCACATCGGGGTCATTGTCAACGATGACATGTATATATTCATCGCTTAGGAGCAGCTTCTGCAGATCTACATAGCGATCGTGTGGCGCCGGCTTACGCGTTGAGGCTGTGGTGCCGCCAACAACAGCATCCTGTCCGCTTGTTGTGCCACCATTTTGACTGCCCGAGGCCTGTGCTTGAGTCGACGCCTCCTTGGAGCCCGAAGAGTTACTGCAACGGCAAAGATGCAAAGAAAGTGAGAAATATGAGAAAAATGAGTTCAACAAAAATTGGCATAATTAGTTTGCCTTCAGGCATACATACTTGGACTACTACTAGACGCAAGCACTTACTTTTAATTGCAACTCACAAGTGTCAGGCATTCAGTTCATGCTAAGATGAAGCCGGAGTGGTCCAGTGCTGCACATTTGAGGACATGCGGCACAAGGTAAGTTGAAACTTTGCCGAGCTGACTAAGCTATGTGTCTAAGGCCCCACACGCATTCACACAAAATGACTGACATGTTGTACACACACACACACATGCACCCACACACACATACACACACACACACACACACACACACACACACACACACACATGCGTGCATATGTAACTTGACTGCAATAAACCAAAATTACAAGCACTTTTGATGCCAGAGAAAAATGCTGAAACGTAAAGCTATAGCTGCAGCTGTAGCAGTAGCTGTAGCTGAAGTTTTATAGCTTCGATTCACAGTGGCAACGATACACTCCTTTTTTATTAAAAAGTTCAACAAAACAAACTAACTAACATTAAGATACACTTAGCTGGCATATTCTCGATTAGTTTGTCAACAACACTCTCAAACTTTACACAAATATTTGTTTATGTATATATATATATACATAACTATAACTTTGTACCACTGTTCACAGTGGGGCAATCAGCCAAAACTTTTTCACAGTGCTTAAATCTAAATTAAAGCTTAGGAACTTGCATTGCCCCATACATACATAATACTTAGTTGGCCTAACTAGTATTTTTTATTAAGTATAACACGAGTCATAGCCATATAGCCAATGCTTTTCTCAAGAGTTCTACCAAAGCTGTCTATGCGGTTGTTGTTGTTGCTTTGGGCTCACCTTAACCTTGTCCAGGTGAGTCTCAGCAAATTGCAGTTGCTCGTTAGAACGATGTACATGATGTACTCCTGTGTGCAATCGTAATTTGAGTGTTGCTCTCTTTTGCCATTAAAATGAATGCAAAAAAGGCCTATATGAGAGAAAGGGAGAGAAAAGAGAGAGAGAGAGAGGACGGCAATTTTACACATGCAAAAAGGAGAGTATTGCATCATTAAGCGAAGTGGGCTAACAGCATGAAGAACTTGGCTCAAATCAAGTCGTGCAAATTGTTCAGCCTCAGCCACACAAAAACTTTCGACATTGTCGTTTAAATTTTTTAATTGTTGCTCAAAACTCTGCAACAATTTGAGGTTTTTGAGATATAAACTCAACCACACAAGCTGACACCTGCCCGTTGCCCCTCTTCCCTATCATATTGCTAAGGGGTAGCTCAAGTTGAATGTCTCTGTTATGCGCTTGTCTCTGTGTGTCACTCAAAAGGTGCGCACATGTGCAACGCGCCAGGTAAGTGAGAAACTTTTTCAATTAACAGTTGCCAGCAAAGCTTTAAACTTTACAGCCGCAACAGAGCATCAGATTCTGCTCCCAGTCTCTCTCTATCTCTCTCCCTATATCTTCCAACACAGTTCCACAGTGCCACGGCTCTATGGCTCTCCAGCTCTTGGCTGTTCTGTTTGCCACAGGGCTTATTACGAATATCTCATAACGAACTTCTGCAGATTTTATGTTTTTAATGCCAGAGCACACACACACACACACACGAAAATACAAACACACAGAGATACATACACAAAGACCCACGCATGCCACATAATGCGATTTTATGTGGCAATAAGAATTAAGAGCTTACTTTGTTAAGCATAAAAGCATAACCAACCAATCAACCCTCGCACAAAAACTGCACACAGACTCATGCTTCGTGCTGCCAGACTTGTGTTTAGATATTTATGCAATATGCTAAATTGATTCTGTGGCCAGTGGAGATTACAAGCTGGCTAACAAGCCACGTGACAGCTTATATGTTTAGCAGAAAAACTAGACTAACGTGATGCATCCAACCAACAACAAAATTCGTTTGTGGTCTTAACCATACTAACACTGCCACTGCCACTGTCTGTCGTATATGCAACACTGTAATGGCTGCAGTTAAGTGCACCTAATTGAACCAAAAGGAACTAAGCTCATTAAACTGTCACGGACGATGCGTACGAACAGATGACACCATCCTGTTCGGTTCTCAGACTCGGAGACACACTTTAGAAGCAGTTAATTAAACAATTATGCAATTGGCCAGTAATATTCCATGACAACGATGTCAACTGCTTCAGACCCGTACCTCAGACTGCCACCTGAATAGACATACATATATCCATACATATATATACCTATTTCCATTACATTGCAATTCGATTAACTTGGCATTTTGTATTGAGAATCTGTTTATCACAGATTCCATAACTAGCATAAAGGACAAAAATCAGTGAATCGCAGCTCTTGTTTTAATACATCAGGAGTGTTGATTATGTTATTCAAGAATTTGTAGAATTGCAAAAATTTTAATTACTATATATTCGATTTTTGTAATATTCTGTAGTAGTTTGTGTCAATGACGCTTCATATTCCGCTCTTATGAAAAAATGAGCAAATACAGAGAATTACTAATGATACTATTATTTAATTGTCAAATGTCACAGCCAGCCGCTAGAATTCTCAGTTTGATGGCTATATAAAAGATGACCTATAGTAAGGCTGACTCAGAAAGTGCATAATGTCGTCGGGGCCTGTGGAACAATTCGATAGTATAACGCGATTCCTGAGACTCATGTTGAGTTGCGTGGGTGCCGATATTTTTGATGAGAATTATCGCTGCAATGCTGTTACATTAATGCCGATTACGGTTGTAGTTGTGTACGCAACCTTTACCATATTCACTCTGATTAAAGAATCGAGCAAGATATTCATGTTGCAGGCTCTTGTGATGAGCGGCACTGTGTTGCAGGGCGTGGCCAAGTTGATAATGGCGATTGCATTCTCTAAAAAGGCGCGGCAACTCAACTGTCGCATACGTACCATCTATGAGGATTACTCAGTTAATGAAAATACTGGATACTCAGATGTTCTACTGCTCAGCTGCCAAAGAGTTCGACGCGTTCTGGTTGCCGTGGGTTTAGTATATATTATTGGAGCTGGTGGCATGATATCCACTGCCCTAATATCATCCCTTATAAAGGATAAGGTATACCTAATTATGCACATGTACATTCCAGGCGTCGATGTGAATACCCCAACTGGTGCACGTCTGACACTAAGCATTCAATCAGCAAGCATGCTTATTGGGGCTGTCGGCTTATATGCAGGCGATATACTCATCATAGTAAATCTAATGCAATCGAATTTATACGTAGATGTGTTGCGGGTCAAGGTTGATTCTTTGAACAAGTATGTAGAGTTGCCATCCGAAGATCCGACTGTTCCGGATGAGACCACAAAAATGCTTGTGGACATTGCGCAATGGCACCAGAGCTACCTCGAGTAAGCAAGTACTGTACAAATATAATCCATGTAATCTGTAACGTAATCCACAGATTCATCGCCGAGTGTAACGATATATTCTACCTAACGCTCTCGGTTCAGGTTACGTCATGTGCCCTGTGTATTATGATGGCTATATTTGCAATACTCTTCGACGATTGGCCAGGAGGATATCCCTTTGTCCTGGCACTCTTTTCGAATATGTACATCTATTGCCTATTGGGCACTGTGCTGGAGATCTGTGTAAGTGCATTTACTGTCAACTATTTTTATATAATTATTGTTTAATGAGCTTAATATTTTAGAATGATGATGTAATGTACGAAATGTACAATATTTCGTTTTATAATTTACAAGCTTATCAGCAACGCATCGTCCTTTTAATGCTAACCAAGAGCCAACAGCCGGATATGATTATGATATTTGAAGTGCTGCCTTTGTGCGTGGATACAGCATTGGAGGTCAGGCATTATAATCATCATTTTTATATGTATATACCATAAATTATATTAATGATGAACTTTAAAACCCTACGCTTCCAGATAACAAAAACCATTTACAGTGTCGGCATGATGATGGTGAATTTCTTAGTAGAGTAATTAATTATGGAAAAAAAATAATTATAAAGCAAGGAAAATGCAGCAATGTGTTGGGATGCTTAAATAGAATTTATTACACTACACTGCCATACCATATTGCACGGACTTACTGAACGAAACATAATTTTGCATTTTCCGTATGGTTGCCAGTTGCCAAAGCAGACAGAGAAAGAGTAAATGGTAAAGGAAATTGCCGAGCAAAAGATGGGTGGCGGAAATGTGGAAAGCGTTTTACAGGCAACACCAAACGACTTATGAATTAATTAAATATTTACTAGCAAAATATTGGCATTTTATGCTCCCCTTTGCTGGCTGCCTAGTACAGAGAGATGTAGCACAGCCCCTGCCTGCTATACCTAAAACTTCGCGGTCTGACTCCCTGACTCCCTGACTGCATGGCTGTCTGACTGACTGACTTGGTGCCTCACCGGCTGACTGGTTCCTTGGTTGTGGGCTCAGCCGGTAGCTGTCTTGGCAGTGTGTCTTCTGTCTTGCGTCTTGTGTCTTGCTGCGTCATTTTTATGTTTTACGACTTAACTTCCGCCAGCCATCGACCGCAGCAAGATGGTGGCACACCCGCACACTCACATACTAACACACAATACACACACACACACACAAACACACACACACACACACACACTAAACATACGCAGCGTGTGAGCAAGCAGGAACAACTCGACGTCATCGTAAAATGCGCAAATGCAAACTCAGTTTGCCTCGCTCGCAGGGCAAGTAAAACTCTTCTGACTACCATCGAGGGAGCTGCATTAGCAGTAACAGTAACTGTAATAGTAACAGTGGCAGCGTGTGCTCTGCTGCACTTTGTTGCATCAGCAGTAGCAGCAAAAGGTCTTTTTGCAATTACATGTACTACACAGTACAGTGGAGGGAGCTACCCTGCCGTGTGCCCCAGAACATAACGACTTTTAAATTTCGCTGTTTCTAATAGATAACTTAAACTGCGCGCGAGCAGAGTCAAGTTGAACTTAAAGTTGCCACAAACTGCGTTTTAATGCCACACAACTTCTGTTGCATCTTCTAAATTGATTTATATGAGAGGGGAGTGCGTGTAGACACCATCTGTACTATGATGACAACATGATTGTAAACCCAAACTTCTTGGCATAAAACAATCAAACTACTATAAGTAGATATTATATTTATATTTAAGTTACACTGAATGACTATTCAGCTTTATCATCTCCCTCTTGAGTAGGGATGGCACTATTAATCACATAGATAATTTCCCAAAAAAAAATTCGATTTAATCGAATCAAAAAGAGTGTAATGTGTAATGTAAGTTATGGAAATATTAAAATGAATATGATTAAATAATAAATAATAGATTTTTTTGCTATCCCTACTTCTGATTCTTGTTAAGTAAGTCTTGTTAAGTAAAATATTTTTATATAAATATTATATGTAGAATACTTGCCCAGAATCTGAAAAATTTCTAATAAACGAAAAGTTCGTAAAAATTTCAGCAAATTACAAAAAAAGTTCAAATGATTAACATTTCTTTATGCTTTGTAGTTTGGACTATTCCCAGTCTCTCATTCAATTACACGCCACTTTGGCATTTGCATCTGTTTAAAAAGTATCTTTTAATTAAGAGACTCACCTCTTCTGTAGGAATTTGCGTTTGAATTCGTGTAGTATGCCTCCACCTGTACCGGCACCGCCTGTACCAACTTCATTGTAATCATTATTGGCGCCAAAGCGCAGTTTCTGATGCTGTTGCTGGAGCAGCAGATGTCGATTCGCTACACCAAAGTCCATTTGCACATCGACAATGAGCAGCAGCGTGAGCAGCACCAGAGTCACACCGAGGCTGATTGCCAGGCGCTCTTTAAGCTTCATAGTACGCAGGACGGCCATAATGGGATTAGTATTGCGATTGTGGTTGCAATCTAGATTCTGATTCAGATTCAAATTCTGATTAGCAGCAGCTATGATACCACAACTCCTGCTATCTTCTATTTGCGCTTCACTCTGTGCTGCGCCAGATACATGCGGCTTTTGCTCGCCAGCACAAAAACTGCGCAATCTGGATAGCCAGTCAACGTGGCCGTGTTGCTGCTTCTGTGGTGTGGCTGTAACCGACTTAACCGCCTGTCTGCCCGGAGAACTTGATGTTTCGGGAGCTGCAGCAGTAGCCGCAGCCGCAGCGTTGCGTACGCGCGAGGTGCGCACAATGCGACGCTTGATGAGCACACGTCGTCGTGGCACTTGCTCCTCGTCGTCCTCCGGCCCGTCAAAGCTATTCACAGCCGTGCGCTCCCCGTCGAATGCGTCTGGCGAGCTGTGTACGACAGCAGCAACTGCTGTTGAGGGGCTGCTGCACTTAGCAGCGTCCACTAAATTGTTGTTGCTACGCCTATGCAAATTTGCAACGGGTATTTGTTCAGCTGATAAATCGTAGTTACTGTTGTTCTTGCAGTTGTTGTTGTTGTTGTTGTCGCTGTCGTCGATATCAGCGCTATTGTAACGCTGCTGTCGTTGCCGGAATCGCTGCAGGCGCTCTGCAAGCGGCGCAGCCTGCAAACAGCTGCAAAAACACAAAGAAAAAATAGTATTAGTTTTAATTTAAATGTAAATTCCTTGGGTCATATTAAATGAATTGTATGTCCCCCTAGAGGGTTTGCAAAGTGTTATACCCTTTGAGTAAGCCCCAAGAAATAAAACAAAATTTGTCAATAATACTCGTTTAATAGCAACAAATGAACGAGAGACGCTTTGATATTGATCTAAAGACTTAATACCCTATAATAACACAAAAGTCTCTGTGGTGGCTGCTAAACTTTAATAAAACTAATATTTATAAAATTTCATTTAAGACAAGTTAAAAATCTTCTTGTGGTTGACAAAAGGATGAGAGGAATTTGACTTTTTCATAGTTAATTATGCCGAAGCCCACAAATGGGCGTAGTGTAAATCATTTAAAGAGAAACATATAATAACAGTTTAAAGAATATTAAATTAAATTTATATGAACCACATATATATCAAAAGAGCTAAACAGTTGATTAGAAACAAATGAACACATTGGTTTTTAATGTTTTACTTTTAAATTAATTTAAATAAATATTTTGAACTATATAAACAGTCACTGAATTGGACCTTATCAAAGTGCTTTGAAGCAATATTCTTTTTGCTGATTTGTGCCCGGTCAGTGATGTGGCTAAGCTCACCATTACCAGGCTACATGACACAAGGATTTAGATGTCATTGCTCCAGTGACAAACAAAACAATTCATGGGTCACTCTACCTAGCAACGCCAACCTTTTGAACAAGTTATAAAAAACAAACTCCCTGCGCCTTTGTTCCAGGTACAACACAACGGAAACGAGCGTCAAAAAATATGAACAGGCACCAGACTAGTAGCTAGTTGTACTCTTCCTATATATTTTGTTTCTCTATGTATTATTTTTTTTTTATTTTTTTTTTTTGTTAGCTCGGTTTTCAGTTTTTACAGTTGTGCATAAAACGGCGCCACGACCATCCGCCATGTTGACTGCTGCCGGAAATGCGACAGAGTCCATTTTTTGTTATGATCGTTGTTGTTGTTGTTATGCCACGCCAAGTTTGCAGTCATCGTTGTTTTCTATTGTCTGCCACATTTTTTTGTGCTGCACAAAGCATATTTTTTCCATTTGGATATTCTGTTGCTGTTGCTGTTGCTGTTGTTATTTTTGAGAGATAGTCAGGATTTGAACTATAACTATAACGGGTTCGTCAGGGGCTTATGGCATAGATGTTGTTTGCATAGTTGTTGCTGCTGATAGGCAGGGTCAAAGTTAACGAAGCTTGTTGCTTACCCGCATCAAGGGGTAACATTTGTAGCAGTCGCTTATTCAGTCTTTCACTTATTCGTTCGTTGTCATGCAGCAGCATTTAAATACGGCCGAGTGTGCAAATAAACTATATATTATACTATAGCAACAGCTGAGTGCATAATAGTAATAAGTGCAAATTGAAGGCGCTGCACATTTATTAGCAGGTACAGTTCATTTTGTTAAAGGGGGTTCTTACATAAAGCCCGCATGGTATGAACTAACTGCTGACATGACATAACGAATGCTAAAGCTGACACATAGACAGACAGGGAGACTGACAAAGTTGCAATCGTAATGCCAATTTGATGGCAGCTCATTGCCGATTAGAGCGATGCACGGCACAGATAATACGTCGACAAAGGCGTCGTCTGATTGCCCAAAGGAATCTCAATCCGAATCCGAATCCGAAACCGAATCACAATCACGAATCAGAGCACACAACCTTACGGCGAACTGAAGCGTCAAGCGATTCATGGCAAACAAATCAAACAACGTGTCAATTGCCAATGCAGCCTATCAAAATTGCATATCATGACGCGACGACGATTTGACAGCCGTATCCAGACGGAAGTATCAATGGATATATATATATGCTGTATGCTATGCACCAATACTGATATGTATATTGTGATTCTGTGTGTGTGTGTGTGTGCATGTTGGCTGCAACAATCAAATCAATTGCAGACTCGACATTGCCAGTTATAACGGCGCCCCTTTCCAACGACAGCAACAGCTACAACATGACCCGATGGAGTTCAAAGACGTAGCCCAGCAATGGAGGGGAAAAGCTCTCACACTCATACACTCACACTCACGCACACACACACACACATACACACACATACACATATATTTTAGTATTTATCGGATGTTGTCGACGACGATGGCTGATAAGCGACAGCAACGACAACAACAATGTGTCTGCAACTGAGAAGTACAAAATGGGCGAAGGGTTTTGGGGCGTGTTAATAGCAATTGCTATCGCTGCATGTTGTAGTTGTGTTTGCTGTATTTGTTGTTGTTGTTGCTGTTGGTGTTAGTGTTGTCGACAACATTGTTGTTGCTGCTGTTTGATAAAATTGCTGCGTTGCATTAAATTAAACTGATGCGGTGTATTAATGATGGAACACTGCATCCAGACTACGTCAAGAGCTAACGCTGTTGACGGCGACGACAACGGCGTCGCTTTAATGCAATTGCCGGCAAACAACACGAAACAACAGCAACAACAATAGCAATAATAACAGTAACAACAGTAACAACAACAACATCAACAACAGCGACATCTAGGCACAGCAACAATACTGCTATTGAGTGACAGCAATTTCCCTTCCAATTTGCGCTCTGTTTTTTATTAATCACACACACTCATACACACACATACACACACACACACGCACACACACACACACAAATACACACACACACATTAAAGAGAGAAAATAAAATACAAAGTAAGAGCTGCGCGAGTTTAGGGCAAAAGAGTTCAATGAATGCATGTGGAACGTGCGAAAGTCTAAAAACTCAATATTGATAAGACTTGGAGGGTCATCTACAATGGGGAAATATTAGAAAAAAATGCAACAAATCTTATCTTTCCATTTAACACCTCTTTTAAAAAAAATATAACAACATTATTTATAATTGAGCTTTGTGCTATTTTTCATTTAATTTCTTTTCATTCATTTAATTTTAAAGTCCGTCTAAATGCCGAACGAATACAACATGGGCTCATTATCGCAGCTTTTGGAGTATAAATCAAACTCACTTTCAATCAATTGACAAATTGCTTTCCGCTACCTTTCTCTTGCTCAATTAGCCGCAGTCAGTGAACTCGTCAGCTTCGACAACAAGATTATGCATTTCTCTCCCCCCCCATTCGCAGCTCAGGTCGAGCTATGATTTCCCTCTTTTTTCCATCTCACTCCGCTCTACGCATGATTGATTTTTGGAATACACTACCCTACCCTTTATGGAAAATTGCAATCTGCACAGTGAGATTTGGATTGGCAGGGGATTTTTTGTTGCTGTTGTTGTTGTTCTTGTTAGAAATAAGTGAGGGATAAGTGAACGCGTAACCCGCAGTATGTCGACTTGCAAATCAGCAAACTGAAACTAAAGCAGAAATAGAAACTGAAACTGAAACAGAAACTGAAACTGAACTCAATGCATTGCAATGCAGCTCAAATCAAATCATTGGCGATTGTGCAACAGCAGCTAAAAATGACACGCTTAATGCATACAGAGTTAGCTAGAGTTGCCTCAGTGTCCACATGACACGCCCTACTACCTTTCAACGCGCAGTGGCAGCATTTTGTGCCACGAGTGCCACGCATCACTGAGGTGGAAGAATGCCATACATTGAGTGCACACAGTTGCTGCTATTTGCTGTTGGTGGCTTACTCTCGATATGGCAAACAAATCGACAAATCGACAAATCGACAAGTCGAGAGTGGCCAGTAAAAGACTTATCGATTTTGTGTGATTGTTGTGTCACTGGTTGCACTTGAGCTGCTTACAACGATACCAAAATCAACAGCAACACCAACAGCTGCAACAGTTGCAACAACAGCAGTATCAACAGCTACATACCACAGAACCGCAGCAACAACTGGTATTTGCCTTATCGCTCAATCGAGCGGGCAAATCAAACCAATGGCATAGCAATTCGATATGCAAATGGCTGACAAACTGCTGCAATTGCGGTACGACTTTTGCCAGAGGGTGTCAAGGTTAGCTTGACTTACACTTTTCACTCATTTTCTTGAAGGGTTTCCATCCCCCTCTCCCTCCCCTTCATACACAATTAATACGACAACAAATAGCACAGCTAATGCCATGTCAACTCTGATACAAATTACATCAAACGAAACGAATTGGTGTTTTGAAAATGAAGCAAACTTTTCCTATGCAAAACTTGATCAACTTTGTTTAATAACTAAACGCTTTCCAATAAGAGGTGTTTTTTGGATATTCAAAGAATAGTAGATTGTTTTGCTATAAATAAGGGGATATCATTATATAAACAAAGCATGTTAATAATTGTGAGAAAAATTAGTCATATTCGTTGTCATACTCATATTCTTTTCCTAAATTGACATCTACCGAAATAGCCAACTATTCCAAATAACACCTCTTATTGGACATTACAGCATATATACAAGATGCCTTGCCACCTTTAAATCTTTTCATAAATTTAAGGTTTTTCACTCTTTTATTTTGATATATAAAATTGGCTATTTTGAAGTACTCGTATTTAGCTCATTTTGAGCTCTTTAATGCTCTGCTGCTCAGCTCTGATGAAAATTGAAGACTCTCAACAGATGCTTCTATTCCTTGTTGCCATTCCACCTGCTTTTGAGCTTTGTCAATTTACCTTTCGCTCTGCACACTGCCTTGATGCCACTGCCACTGCTGCTGCTGCTGCTGTGGCTGTTGCTGCTGCTGGTGTTGCTGTTGTTGTTGCTGCTGGTCGTGCAACTTATCAACATAATGCTCATCCTCAACGTAATTGTAAGCTGCAGCAGCAGCAGAATACATTTCGAGTTGCTGCTGCTGTTCGTGGGTTATTTCCAGGTGATTCAATGGCTGCGATTTCTCTGTAGCTCTGCCCCAGGTCATTTCATTACCAAAGTCAACACTGTTGTTGTTGTTGTAGCTGATGTTGCTGTTGCTGTTGCTGTTGCTACGCCACGGACCAGCCAACTTAAGCTCCAACGTCTCCTGTGGCTGCTTCTGTTGCTTCTGCTGCTGCTGCTGCTGCTGCTGCTGTTTTTGCATGCTACTGTTAATAAAATTTTCCGACTGGCTTGCTGACTGCCAGCTCTTTCGCTCATGCCACGATCTGGGAGGGCGTCGAGGCGTGCCTTCAACGGACTGTTGCCTGTGCTGCTCCAGCATTCCATTCTTCTCCTGCTGCTGCAGCTGCCCCTTGGCCAATTGAAATGTGGCTTGCTGTTGCCAGCCATTGTTGTCCTTGTTGTGGCAGTCATCCAGTGCGTAGCTCGATGGCTGATTGTAGTTGTTCTTGGTCTCATTCACATTCTCCTTCTCCTTCTCCTTCTCGAAGTCGTAGTCGTAGTCGTAGTCGTAGTCATTGCCATTGTCCTGCTGGCAATTGTGTCCTATTGAATTGCTGTTAACGCCATTGTATTGTTTTATTGCTGATTGATTCCTAGTCATTGCCAATTGATTTATGCCCGGCCTATTGCTCCCTTGGCGCATGCTTGACTCGTAATCACTGTTGTTCTTGCCACAGACATTGTTGTTGTTGTTGCTGTTGTTGCTGTTGTTGTAGCTGGCAATTTGTCCCATGGAACGTCTTAGCACTTGGTTGCTCAGCGATAGACCACGTCCCTGCTCTGCATAAACGGCCCTGTTCTGCTCCGCCTGCTGCTGCTCTGCTGACTGCCCCCGCTCCAAGCAAACGGTGCTTTGACTACGTTGTCTGGATGCCTTCCGTTTAGCCAGTGTTGCTGCCGAGGGAGCGAACAGATTCCGTATGTTGGCATTGCGCTCATGGCTGCTAAGCTCGCTCCTGCTGCTGCTGATGTTGCTGCTGCTGTTGGCCGTGTTGGTGCCCTGCTTAACCTGAATAATTGTGAAATGTTTGCAATTGGGGTATTTCATTGCTTTCAGATTATTTTATATTCGTTTTATTCGTTTAGAGTTTTTCGTTTTTCACTTATGTTTTCGGGTTTTTTGGAGCGGCTTTGTTCTTGGCCGTTTAACATTGTTAATTGGAGTGGTTCTAGGAAAAACCATGGTGCTCAGGGCAAAATTCATGCGCAAGGAAGATTGAACAGTTGAGCAAGGAACTTGGTGTTAGTAGAAAGCACAACGTTGCGAACGATGCTTCTGGTAATCATAACGACAACGATAACGATAACGATAACAATGCTTATAAACACGCGAAATACACAGCCATACTGTAGCTAAATAGCAAACTGGTAAACTGGCAAAGTGGCAACAAAAACGAGGAACACGTGAGGTAGCTAAAAGGCTGCTTGGGTCAACTCAATGCGCAGACATAATCGGATGAGTTATTTTGAGGAGCATTTTAAGCAGCGGAAACGGATGTACTTACACTGCTTGCCAGCGATATCCTTGAAACAAGTGACATTGAACCCGACGTAAGTAAGGACCAACAATTCAGAGGGTCATCAAGTACCTTGTCGAAGGACAGATAGATGGATGGATGCGTGCAGACGTTGAGATGTTGAGAATCTTTCAAATTCTTTGCTCTGTGCTCCTTCCTCATGTACTGCTCCACTACCTCTCTCTCACTCTCTTCTCTGTCTTAGAGCCGGCTCAATCTATTCAACCGTGAAACACTACCACTCAGCAAAAATGTACAACACACACACATCGCACAGAGATAAAAAAAAAGAAAGAGAAATGGTGAAAGAGAAAGAGAAAATTTGAAACGTAAGACAGATTAGCATAAGCGGATAATTCCTGAACAACGAAATAAGGAACAATGACAGCAAAAATGGCAAGCAAAGCAACTGCAACAAAATTCATCTGACCAGCTCTTGTATTAGAATTACCAACATGTGTGCTTATACTAAGTAATTCCCAAATGCATAGCAAACACTCTACACTAATTCTAGTTGTATGTGCTAACAGCTGAATTCCATGAGGACAAAAGCTGCATCACTACTACGCCCAAGGTTTAGCAGTTTAATCAAACAGTAGGGACAGTTCCCGTCAATAGGTGTGTAGTGTAAGTCTTCACATGTTTAACAAAACAGTTCCTGTTACTGTTACTGTTAATGTTACTGTTACTGTTACTGTTACTGTTACTGTTACTGTTACTGTTACT
>JBANCZ010000632.1:0-31756 GCA_037040025.1 Sphaerogastrella javana | reverse complement strand
CGATAAGGCAAAGCGCACAATACACACATACACACTCGCACACACACACACACACACTCTCTCCAACACACACACACATGTGTACACACATACACTCGCTGTGTCCTATGCTTCTATTGCTTCTTGTTCTAATAAGAGCCTGTGGTGGGGAGAGCAACTTTTGCGTGCTCTCTTTATAACCCATGCCGCTACTCTCAGTCGCGCTCTCTCTTAAGTTGACGCGTGCAAGTCGAAGCAAAGCATACCCTAAACTGAAAGAGAGGGGCAATTATTGTGTTTTCATATGAAGCAAATGTGCGTTTACATGTAAGTTGAAAACGTATAAGTTGATATGCAGCAAAGCTGGCATATTTACCAATAGACTTTGCAGTGCAGTGCAGTGTATGAAAATCTCAAGTGCTGAATATAAGCCATGGCGGCATTAACAGTTATGCGCCCGCATGCTGCCAGTTGAAGTGTTGCTGCTGCTGCTGTTGTTGTTGTTGTTATTGTTGCTGTTGTTGTTGTTGTTGCTGTTGCTGTTGCTGCTGCTGTTGTTGTTGTTGTTGTTACTGTTACTGTTGCTCTTGTTATTCTGCTTCTTCTTGTCATTCTTCTTGTTGTCGCTGTTTTTGTTGTTATTGTGCATATGCGACATTAGCGCACGCAAACAACGTGCACACAATTAGAAGAATTAAGAGTAGTTAAAGTAGCAGAAGCAGCAGCAGCAGCAAGAACAACAACAACAGCAGCAGCAGCAGCAGCAGTCCCAGTTATAGCAACAACAACAACAAAGAGAAGAACAAGAGAGAACATGCTGCTAAGCATTGCAGCTGCTGTGGTTTCTGTCTTGGCTTGGTGTGGGCAAGTGTGGTGAGGTGAATAAGGAAGCAGAGTTGATCTACCATTGTTGTTGTTGTTGCTGCGCCAGTGCTTGTAATTTAGTTTTAGAGCCTGTGCTGTGGCGTGGTGAAAAAGGGGCGAGGGGACAGCCCCATGCCAGAGCGAGACAGCGAGCGAGTTACACATTGCACTTTTAGTGTTTTGCATAGTTTGCTGCTCGTGCAGGCTGTCGCAAAATACATATTATATGTAGGGCCCTTGTATGCAATCTGTGTGAAAGTGTTGGCAGAGGGGTAAGAGGGGAATTGCTGTTGCGGCAACTTATTGGCCACAACATGCCAACTTATTAGGCAAAAGCGCAAAAGTTATAAATTGTTTTACGAGGCGGCGCACATTGTTGCGGGCATAAATATGAGCATAACATAAGCCAAAACGACAAGCCAAAATGCGAGAAGCGACCCGAGCAGAAGGACAGCTAGAAAAGCAAAGCGGAAGCAGGAAGTGGAAAGTGGAAAATGGCTAACAAAAACAATAAAAGATGCAAGATAAAGAGCAAACAATTGAGGACAATAAAGTTGTCTTTAAAACTATAGGAAACTATATAATGTTACGCTTAACATTCTAATACTAAATGATACTAATTTTTATTAACAAAAAAGTCTTAAATTTTAAATTTACCATTATGACATTATAGCAAATTTAAACTATTTTTAAGCCGTAGCAATTCTAAAATAAGAAATTTGTATTTAACATTTTATCTTTAAATATTAAATATTTTATTTAAAAATGTAGTTTAAAATTATTATATAATTTTTTAAATATAAAGGTTTAAATTTTAATTTTCACATTTTTTAAGCTGTCCTAAAAAATTAAATTAATATTTTTTATATACCATTTTTTAAAATGTCATTAAATACTAAATTGAAAATTTTTACTTACCACCATCTAATCATTTTTGATTTAATAATTTTTCAATCTGTAATGAAATGTAAATATTAAATTGAAAATTTTAATTTATATGATTTTATTAAGCTGTCACTTAACATTAAATATTTTATTTTAAATTTTAATTGACCATTATTATATCATATAATATCTTATCTCTCATATCACTATTCAAACAGTCATTGATTTTCAACTTTTGCTCCCATGATGATTAGAATTTTAAAGGAATTATCCCAAGATATGGTTAATACCAAAGTTTAGCTTTAAAGTTGGCTTACAGCTAAAAACCATAGACCATTGCCTCCTGGCCAATAGAGGCTGACCACAACCGACTGACCGGAAATCCGTACAACACGCGCCGTAGACCAAAAGTTCATTTTGAATAGATGGGCGGGGTCTCTCTCTTTCTCTCTCTCTCTCTATCTCTCTGTGTGTGTGTGTGGATCTATTGTATGTAATATCCGTTGACTATTATTCTAATTCGAGCCGAAAATTAAAAAGTTGCCCATGAGCTGCCACGCCCTCTAACCCCACTCAAAAAATAAAGACAAACCCCAACGCTGCCCCCATTCACTTTGAGTCTCTGTGGTCTGTTTCGAAGGGATTCGTAGAGTGTAAAAAGGGGAAGGCAGCTTTTTGTGTGCATTCAGCAAAAATTTCATGGAAAATAAAACCCAAAAAATAAAAATAGAATAAAAAAAAAAATATAAAAGGAAAACAGAACGGAACGCCTTTTTGAATAGGGACAACAACTGGCATCCTTTTCACTGCTTTTGTATTCAAAAAATAAAGCGACCGCATCAACAAAAATATAGCAAAGCAGAGCACAAAATGCTCGTAATATGCATGCCATACCGAAATAAATAGAAATATGATGAAAAATAATAATAAAAACATAGTGGAGAGTGAAAGAGAGAGAGAGAGAGAGGGCAAGAGAGAGATAGAGACAGTTTGGAAAAAATTAACATATAAATTAGCACAACGAACAAAAAACTGAAACAAAAAAAAATGTGACAAAAAATTGCTGTTGCATAAATTTGGCAATTAAAATACTTATTCTATACAATACTATAATATTTCAGTTATTATGCGCGTTAGTTTTAAACCACCCCCCTTCTTCCCACATCCTCCCCACATCATCTAGTTGACCTGGCTTTCATTGAAGAGAATGAGAGAATGAAAGAAAGCTTTTTGGGGCAAAAGAAACAGAGTTGCAATGCAACAGCCCCACATTATAAATTCTGAGCTTCAGCTGTGGCCCCCCCGATTATATAGAGTGTTAGCTGAGAGGTGGGGGCTAAGTGGGCAGGGAAGAGGGTCTCAACCGCGTCTACAGCTTCAGCCACACCCCCTAGAAACACGCGCATAAAAACTGCTGACACCTTTGAAAAATTTTCACGCTAATAAAACACAAAACATGTCAGGGAAAAGCGTGGCAAAGCCGCACACACACACACACACACACACACACAAACACAAGAGGTCGGATAGGGTATAGAGAGAGGGGGAATGCGGGTGTTAGTGAGATGATGAAGACGATAAAGTCAGAGAGCATAAAGCTTCAGCGTTGACAATTCTCAGCAGGAGAGGGATAGAGGGGTTTTTGGGTTGTTGTTCTTGCTGTTGCTGGAGACAGCAAAACATGAAAGCCCAAAAAGGAGGTTGGCAGCGTCAAGTAGGGATGCCAACTTGTTTTGTCTGTGTGTGTGTGAAGCCGCAGCAAATGCCACAGCAACAGCAGCAGAGAACTGAGAACAGAAAACTGAGAACTGAGAACTGAGAACAGAAATGATACAGAAATTTGTTTTAATGCCGCGCAGTTTTTTATGCTTTTCTTTACAACTTCTTTGCAGCTATTTTGTTGTTATTCTTTATTGTTGTTGTTGTCGTAATTGTTGCTGTTATTGTTATTGTTGTTGTTGTTGTTGTTGTTATTATTTTACCCTACTCATATTGTGGCACATTACTGCAGCGACAGCAGTAAAAATGTACTCTCCCTGTAGAAATGCTGCAGCGCACACAACTTGTGCAACATCATAAACCCATTTGTGTTTTTAATTAGTAACAGAACGCGCCAAGCGCCAAGTGGCAAGTGGCAAGTGGCAAATACCAGGACACTGCCCATAACCAGAACCAGAACCAGAACCAGGAGCAGGACAAGGACTGGGACTTGGGCCAGGGTTGGGCTGGGCAATATGCGTGTGCTGAGGCAGGCAGCTCTCCCTTTGCAACATCTAGATGTCACACTGCCTCCAACTGAGAGAACAAAAAAAAAACAAAATTAAATACTGACTCTACTAAATGACCATGGAAAAATTTTTGTGCTGCGGCAACAAGAATGAAGCATGGCGAATTTTTTAACTGATAAGCAGCAGCTGCAGCAGCGGAGTGGCAGATTGAAAGCCCCGCGCAACACTTGGAAAACTGGAGCAAATAAGGTAAAAAATTTTTAATTGCCTTTCCAAAAAGGAAAGAGAAAGGGAAAACAAGTTGAAGAGCAAATGCAAAACAATTTTTATGCAAGAGAAAAAAAAATAATTTTTAAAAATATATATTATTAAGTTTGTGGTATTTTTTTCTGTGGTCAGTCTGAGAGATTCACAGCGAGCTACTCATTCAGTCAGGCAGAGGGTCATAGAGTGAGTTGGACAGACAGAGAGTCATTCAGTCAGTCATTCAGTGAGTCATTCAAACATTAACTAGCCATCAGCATGCACCCACAGCTGGACAAGTGGCAAATGCAGAGCGAATCCAGAGAAAGGGAGAGAGAGAGAGAATTCTGGAACAAAGTTTACTAGTTAAAAGCGCAATTTCATTTTATACTATTTTTATATTTTAACATTTCAAGTGGACGGAGTTTTTCTGAGAGAACCCTTTGATTATAGTCCAACGAATTCGGGCAATGACCTCAGATTAAAATAAATACAAATAAACAAAAAGATAACTTCTCCTATAGATCGACAGCTTTCTTTTAGTTTTCACCACTAAAAGAAAAAATATAATAATAAATATTATATGGTTTGATTGTTTCATTTCATTCAATTTCGTTTCAGTTTTTTTTTGCAATATCTTCGATAAATTTCAAAGAAATCCATTCAGCTAAACAATCGATAGTTACGAAGTTTACTCAATATGGCGATAAGTCGATATACAAAGTGCCGATAAGCCCTAATGTCAAGCACATGTGTTCAATATTGTCCATTCGTCATTTGCCATTCGGTTTTTGTGTGATTGAGAAGTTTTCATCAGAGTGAGTTAGCATTTTTTTATATACTTGAAACTCTAACAAATATTTTGTACATTTTCTTATTGCCAGTCTGTTCAACGTGCAACATGACTAAAGGTACCACCAGCTTTGGCAAGCGCCACATCAAGACGCACACCCTGTGCCGTCGCTGTGGTCGCTCGTCGTACCACATCCAGAAGTCTGTGTGCGCCCAGTGCGGCTATCCCGCTGCCAAGAGGCGTTCGTACAACTGGTCCTTCAAGGCCCAGAGGAAGCGCACCACCGGCACAGGTCGCATGAAACACCTGAAGGCTGTGCGCCGTCGTTTCCGCAACGGATTCCGTGAGTGCACCCAGGCCAAGTCTAAGAAACCGGCTACAGCGGCCAAATAATCAACCAAAGCTGTTAAAAAACCAATTGAAATAATGCTAAATATATATTGCATGTAGAATATGATGCATAATGCATGATGCGGCAATAAAAAAATAAGAATTTAAATCACAAAAATTATTTATTTATAATCAAAGATTAAGGTTACAAGAAAGAGCTTGCAGTTTCTAACCTAAATAAATTAAGAAGATGAATATGTATAGCGATAAATTGATGTATCTAAATGGTATCTAGACAATGCAATACATAAACATAAACAACAATATAAATGTAACAAAGTCTTCACTAAAGAACAAGCTTATTTCATGCAATATATTTAAAACATTCGCAAAATTTTGTAATTTGTTCAACTTGAGTTAGAAATTTATCATTTGGAGCTGAAGGTGCTTCAGCTTCAAACCTTCAGCATGAATAATTGCTTTTAATTTAATGAAAGTTCTACCATAATATCAATACATATATATATATATATTATATACCATAAATACTTGTTCAGAATAACACTCAAGTTGTAAGCTAATCGATTAGTTACGCTCGATTTCATAATTTTATAAACAAATTTGTTCGAGTCCGCCTTTCGCACATCCTTCGTTTTTGGGTTCTTTTCAAACTGTTTTCATTGTTGTTGTTGTTGTTGCTGCTGCCTTTTGGCAAAGTATTGAAAAGTAAATAATGCAATTTGCTACGCAGATGACAGAAAAAAAGGGAAAATAAATAAATCGCAGCCATTGAGCGAGAACTCGGGGCCTTTTGTTGGCTGCTGCAGTTAAAGCAATTATGTAATTTTTAATAGTCGTTGTTCTGTTTGTCGTTGTATCTATAGGGAGAAGGAGCTGAGGCATTACGCAATTTACGAGTGGGATTTATGGGGGAGTTTAGGAGGTAAATTTTGTCACCCGAATGCTTGTAAAAGTCAAAGCATAATTTATTATTTTTCAGGGTAGCAGTCGCATAAGTAAGGAGACGAATGACACGGGACCCTTGGCAACCCTGGCTAAAAATGATGAAAACCGATTAAAATACGTCAAAATGTGTAATAAAAACAGCGAAAAACGACCTGACAGGGTTCGCATGTGTGTGCAGGTGTGAGTGCTCTAAGCGTTCACAATATCTCCACCCTGATATCGGATCATAGGAAGTGCAGGCGAATTACTTGATGCTCTGATGCTGTGACACGTGCAACGCTCCACGGATTTAGCAGCGCACTCACGTCCCAGACTTAACGTTCTCTGGACTCTGGGAGTCCATGGAGTTCGTCGAGTCGCTCGGTATGTGTTAATTGTGATGCTGTTTCGCCGACTGCTGTCAATTTGGTGCTAGACCAAGAGGTACTCACCCTGAAATCTAAGGCTGTCGCTGGCGCTTTGTACGTGCAACGAACTGAAAAGGAAAACTCGCATAAAATATGTCATGCAGTACTACTATATGGTGGCACAACATATGAAACTGGTTCAGGAACTGGGACCCTGAATTCAACTGCAAATGGAACTGAAACTGGCACTGGAGTTGGCGCTGGTACCGAAGCTGAAGCTGCCCTGGTTACCGGCACGAACGACCATAAAGTAGCGAAAATTTTTGGCCCCAGCACCCGGGTATACTGGAGAATTATATATTTGTGCGCTGGCCGACAGACCGGGCGAAAAAGCGTTTAGTGTACACACATTGGCCATGTCCATAAAGTTCGGAGTTTAACAGCTGGCAAATAAAATGCGCTGAAGCATTTCAGCTAAAAGTTCTCTCAATGTACCATATATACATATATACCCGTTTATTTATGTATGTATGTATACATATATTCATTTTTACGATGTCTGCTTAAATGATTTCCATTCAAAATTAGGGTAAGGACGCAAGATTTTGGGCGTGCAAATAAGTGGCAAACGTATTCCAAAGCTTTGCAATTCAACTTTAAGCGTGAAAATGCACAAGTTTTTTATTTGTTTAAACTATAAGTGAATGATGAGAAAAATATTTGTATATTTAAGAATGGTATGTATTTTATTAAAATTAAATATATAATATGTTTTATAGTTTGTAAGAGTACAAATAATTATTCTGTATACATAGAATGTATTATAATGCGTTAACATAGTATGAAGAACTACAATGCGTGTTTGGTAATTTAATTAAAATAATATCCAATAATAATAATATAATTGGAATATCACTGCAACCTTCCAAATGTATCCTTGATTCCTTGGTATTTTTTATCTCGGTCCAAAGTGAACACTTCCGGGGATACCCTCTGGTAGAGGTGGAGAACTATCGATAGGGCTATCGGTACTATCGAATGTTGCCCACTATCGCGCACCCTCGATGGCAAGCAAGCACTTTCGATAGTGGCATCGATATTGGGCGTTGCACATCACTAAAAATTGAAATTTACGCTTGTAATCTGGATCGTTAAGTATATTAAAAGTAAAATAAAAAATTGAAAAAGAAATTGTTTAATGGATCGTTTCCTGCAAAAAGGTAAGTATTTTGTATAATACAAAGGTTTTTTTGATTAAAAATGTGTTGAATTTAAGGTAAACGTCGGGCATCCCTTACGCCCAGTGCGTCGAGTGCCGACAAACAAACTTGCGAGTGCAGCAGTACGGACTCGGAAAAAGATTTTTCGGAGAATAATAAGATATCGCAAGTATGGAAATACTTCAAAAGATCTGATGATAAAAAGTTCGCAAAGTGCCTTAACTGCGAAAAGGAGTACAAAACAAGTGGAAATACGTCTAATTTGCATGACCATTTGAAACGCTATCATCCCGGTTTGCAAGTCTCTGATTCAAGAAATCCTGCTGTTGTTGCTTTGGCAGATTCAGATAACACCGCATCTACAAGCAGTACCTGTAGATCAAGCATGAACTCCGTAGCTTCTTTGTTGTTCTATAAATATCACCTTATTATATATACTATCTAAAGTTAGAGATAGTGTTCTTTGACATTTGAATGTGACCTTTAACTATCATCTTATACTTCTAATGCATTTTTATCAGCAAATTCATATTAAAACTTTAATATGAATTTTAGTAGCTGGTTGCTCGAGTAACTGTACTTAGTCGTTTGGAGCGACGCTCTGTTGCGCTTCTGGTTATTGCAGTTCCCTTGGACTTATCGGGTTTGACGTTCTCTTTGGATGCCTTTGCAGCTTTTGAACTACGGTAATCTCCAGGCTTCTTAGATTCAATGAGTCGTCCTGCTGGACTTGCATGTCGTGCGGAGCGACGCACTATAGATGCAGTTTCCTTCTTAAAAGAGGTCTCTGGTTTAAGATTGACCTTAATTTCGGTTTCCCTTTTTGTTTTTGGCAATCGCAAATCTTTTAGTTTTAAAGATTCCACAGTTCGATTAGCTGGACTCCTCTGTCGTTTAGAGCGGCGCACCGTTTCAGGTCCATCTCTCACAAATTGCCCAGTGATTGAGATTTCGAGAGTACCATTCCCTATCAATTTCTTGGAATTTCGCAAATCTTTAGGCTTCGGAGACTCAATACCCCGATTAGCTGGACTTGCATGTCGATTGGAGCGACGCTCAGATGCTGCCCTGCCAGTTGAAGTTTCCTTTTTCAATGAGGTCTCAAGCTCCGTTTTAATCTCCGGTTCTTTTTTAATTTTTGTGATACGCAAATCTTCAGGTTCTTGGGCCGCATTGGTATCCTCAGCCTTAACTTGTGATACCATTAAACGATTTGTCTCCTCGCAACGGCGTTTAAATTTAAATGCGGCTTGGGCATCCAGAATGCATAATATGCATATCAGTTTCGGAAGTCTATCACCTTGCTTTACATTGCACGTGGTGCATTCAGATATCATCTCAGCCAGACTGGCTTCAGGGTTCGAGTACTCCTTCCTGTCGAAAATGTCTATTAAGATGCCCGAACTTCTCATACAAACGCGGCACATATACGATTGATCCATTTTATTTGTAATTCCTTGGCTTTCCGTGGTTTTTTTTGTGATACTCCTTGTCTCTTAGTGTTCCTTCTTGATTCGCTTTCAATAGCAGTCTGTCGAAACGTTGCCACAGCCATCACCTTTTATACGATATTTTCAAATACTTCAGTCTAAAGGATTGTAAAACCATAAGCTACCATTGTAAGCAAATTCTTAGAACTAGAACTCGGATATATCCAGATGTCATGTAACGCCTGTTCAAAGCTCAGCACCTGGATTTTATAGGCATGCTCTAACGTGAAACCTACGTTATTATGCTGAAACATAACAATAAAGTATTAACCAGGTATGACTTTCAAATATTATATTATAACTAGGTCATAAAACCGTTTATTATGAGTTTTCCAAAATTCCTCGGCATTGGACGCCTGCAAATTGTTTTATGACATCCTTATAACAAAGGTATGGATTTTTTCACTAGTTATGTTCTATGTATATTCCATTTTCAATTGTTGCCAAAGGATACGATTAAGAAATCAGTGTATTAAGAATATCTAAAGTTTTTTTTTTGCAGTGAACAAAAACTCAACAACACAGTGCATCATTGATCCATACGCTTTATTTGTTTCGCCCACAATTCCGCTTACCTGCTTTCGCTCAACTAACAATTATCGATAATAGTTATCAAAACGATTATGGAAAATATTTAACACTGATTTCAATACACTGTCTCGAAAATTCTACAATATATTATTATAGATTTTACAAGTGGTTCATTACAATAAAATATGTTATATATAATATCAATAACATTGCTATACATCGTATACAAATAAAATAAATGACGGTTGGGTAGTTGATGTTGAAATTTGTTAATGAGGCTCATATATATGTACATACAACCCTAGTTAAAGAGATCTAGGGGTTTATGCAAATGGATATACGTATGATACGGACGGATAGATAGAGATGGTGCGTTAACTTATCTTGTTGTTGTGTTCAAATATATATAATATGTGTATAGGTTATGCGCTTTGATACACCTTCTGTATGGAATGCGTAAACTATCTTATCTTGCAAAGTAGAACTCATGCTACATTCCAAATTTTATTTTTCAACCTTTTGGAGTGTGATCTCATATGTCTGCTAGAAATAAAAATTACTTTTATGTCTAGATTTATAGCTGAGAATAAAGAATTTCGGAAAGAGTTTGCTTAATCAAATTTTCCATTTTATTTTACAATTTGGTTTCGGGATTTTAGGAACAAATTTAATTATAAAACAGTTATTGAATCTTAAACTATCATAATCGTAATGCATTAATTATTTTAATAATGAAATGTTACTTTAAATTATGTTTTGAAACTACAAAATAACTTATGTATATATTAAACAATGTATTTGTTTTTTAATTAAAAAAATGTATTTAAAAAGTAATAGTTTGTATATATATATATAAATAATGCTTAGTCTATTGGAATAAATTATTTAGTGTGAGACTTCAAGTGCTTTTCCAGAGTCTGCTTCCATGGGAATTTCTCCTCACAGTGTGGGCACTGGTAGGGACACTCTCCAGTATGAATCCGCCTGTGCTGGCTCAAATGGGTGCCCTGCCTGAATGTCCTGGGACAGTATGGGCACTTGTATGGACGTTCGCCGGTATGCGTACGTATATGACTCTTCAAATCTCCAGATCTGCCGGACTTGTGTGGACAGTGTGGACATTGAAATTTATCTGAGCAGTTATGTTGCCTCAGATACCCAGCCGATGTAAAAGTTCTCGTACAGTAGCTGCACTTCAAATTTTTTTCCCTTCGATGACTGACCATGTGATTCAATAATTTGACCTTATTCAGGAATTTCTGTTGACACACTTTGCACTCTTCGTATTCGGAGCCAGATTTCGGTTGGTCTTCTTCGATGTCGCTGCCCGATTCAAATGTCTTTGGACATCTCGGTCGTGTCGAACGACGTATGTTTGTTGCATCATTGTCAGGGGTTCCATTTCCTTTCGACAAACCCTTCTCTTCGATAGCGATATGCTCTTGTTCCACATTTTCGTCTATTACCACAGTTACCTCTGGCATATCTTCGGGTACATCATAGATAAACATGTCTATTTCCATTTGTAAATGGAACAGGCGTTGGCTCTCTTCACAACGACGCTTGAATCTAAATGCGGCTTGGGTATCTAAAATGCATGATATGCATATTTTCTGTGGAAGTTGATCATTCTGCTGGAGATCGCAAGCTGTACACTCAGTTATCATCTCTGCCAGGCTGGGCTCAGTGTCCAGCTGTTCCCTCTTGGCGAATATATCCATCAAGGTCACCGAATTGCTCATACAAATTCGACAAAGACCCTCCATGTCTGACTTGCTGCTCGTACAGAGTATGACTGAAGAGAGGGCTTCTGCTCAGCTCAATATATTGCGAGCATCTTCAAAAGGATTTGAATGTGTCGCGATTAGTGCAGAGTGTGTACAAGCAGGTAACCAGAACCTTTTTGATCGCACCTATGTTGAAATTCGTGCTCGGTCAGATCGTCTACCTGAGTTCTTGTTGAAGGTCTTTTCTCACCTGAAGGGAACGCTGCTATTCGACCTTGCTGCCCTGGAAAGAGTACAAATACATGTATTTTTATTTCAACATTTACTGAAATCTGCTAGAAAATTATTTGCATGTACACTAAATAATGTACACGTATATAACTATATTTAATATCGAAAACAATATTACCTATGTTATTTAATTATTTCGATTAATTTAGTTTTATAGAATAAGGTATTTTGACGGCGAACATTAAATTACATTTATTTTTTCATTATACCCGATTGTACTTCCAAAAAGACGAGCGGCCGCTACATAATTTTATATAGCAATTAGTTATAAACAATTGGGCTCTCAGTTAAAATGGCCAAATATACACTAGTTCTTAATAAAAAGGCAAATCTCTTTACTAGTATTGCCTGAGATCGCTGTGAATGGCAAATTGCGTTAGACGACGATTGTCTTAATCGATAACAGATTTAAGTATCTGTACGTTATCGAGAGTGACCAGATGTTTAGCAAATGGGGTTGTCGCTTAAATTAAATCTTTTAGATAATAATAATATCATAGTAAACCTGTCGAATATCTTACGTTCTAATAATAAAAACTAATATAACAAATACATAAATGAATAGATGTTTTTTAATTTGCACAGTTCGAATTCGCACACTGCGTCGTCATCATTTTTAGCCCTGATTCATTTGGAATCGCCTTGACTTTTGTCTGGTGTTCGAACAAAAGGATGTACAAAAGTTTATTTAATGTTTACAAAGCAATAAGGAGTCGAAGTATATATATACACTAACAATATTCAGGCACTATACGCAATAAAGATAACAGAGCATACGATTTTTTTCTGCTCTTGTTGTAGTATAAACAATCGTATACCCAGAACTCCATTATGGGGTTGTGAGCAACCGATTCCAACTGTAGAATACACACCGAAACACACACAAAGTAATTGATTGTTTATAGCTATACAATTTATGTGGCACAATTTGATGTGGTGGCATTGGCAGGGCAAAATATTGACCATTTGCTAAACGATAATTCAAAATGTTAAATCGACAATTTCAATTTGAAGCGAGCAATTTCCTTGCCCTCTTCCCAGTGGGGAACTTTTATATGAACATATGTACATATATATTGATGTATATGTATGCATGTTTGTGTCCATATCTCACTCTGTGTAAATATAAACATTTAATAAAGGCGAGTACGATTTGCCTCGCCCCTCCTTTGCAACGACTTCTTCACAGTTCATGACTTCTGTGGAATCAATCGAACGTGTAATAAAATGCAATTTTCCAGTGCTCCATCTAAAAGAGTTGCCCGGCACCGTCGAGGGTAGACTGGTGGGGATCATTTCATTAAAAAAATGAAACACATGTAGCCTTAGCAAGCACCACTCAATGTACGGTAGTCCCAAGTAAACTCTATGCTATCCATTCCCACTGGGGTTTGCATTTACCCTTTTGCACTTTGGGGGGTTCAATTGCTGTATAAATGTTGGCCTCGTTGTTGTTGGCGTGTCGTTTGCTTTAACAACAACAACAACAATAAATAACAACAACTACAACTCCAACAACAACTTCAACAACAACAACAACTTTAACAATAACAACAACAACATCGACTTCTACAAAAATAACAACCACAACAAAACCCCATACATTTTACAGTTTCGAGTATTGAAAAAATAACTTGCATGTATTGGTCATTGTTATTGCTTATTTGTTGTTGTTTTTGTTACTGTTGCTATTGTTGTTGTTTTAACAAGCAATTTAAACAATCTGTTTGCTGTGGGTTTTAGCTTAACATGCATGTAAACAGAGCCGAGGGATTTTTTAAAGCTCAAATGCTGTGATTTAACATATTTTTTTTAAACTCACATAAATCCAATGTTTTTTTTTTCAATAACACCTTTGTGCTTATGAATAATGCATATTGTTAATTAAAGTTAATGCCAATGCGAAAAAACGGAAAGATTGATTAAAATGCGTCGATATTTAAGCAGATTATATGTATTATAGATTTATATAAACCTATATTTTCAATTGATTTTTTATTTTCTTCCACATTTCTAAATATTATCATAAGACTCTATTAGATCTATATTTATATATTATTTTACTCTAATATTTTCTACACTTCCATATTTCTATATGTTTTCATGAGACCCTATCAGACCTATATTTATCCGTACATCTGTATTCATTCTAATTTTCTTCACTTCCACATTTATATATGTTTTCAGAAGATTTTTTCAGATCTATCCATCTAATTTAATGCCATGTAACTTATAATTAAAACTTTCCATCGTTGAACATATTGCTAATGATCTGGGGGAACATCTTAATTGTTCTTTATGTGGCATGAGTTTATGGCCAAATCGGTAGCCTTGGCTATTCACACGCTGTTAACCGATATGCTGAGTTGGTAATTCATTTATATTTCTTCAGTCTCTATCTTCTTCTATTTTGCTCTCTACGCATAATTATGGATTATTAAAACTCAATTAAATGTTAGAGCTGGAACAAAAAAAAATTTGATTTTTTTTGCCAAGTCTTAAGAGAGGGACAGGGAGAGAGAGAGAGCACCCACAAAAACAAAGAAGAATAATGAAAAACCACCTGCTTATTGAACTTGGCCAAGAGCTGAAACTGGCCAATGTCCACTCACACTTTTTGTTGCTGTTGGAGTTGTTGCTATTGTTGCATTAGTTTTAGTTGCGCGCTTTGATTTTGGGCTTTACTTATGCCTTTGCCCCATAATTATGATTTAATTTTGATTAATGATTTGTGTAATGCGGCGATTAAAACGTGACTTTGTATGAAAATCGCAAAAGGCAGCCACAGTCGACTTGACTGGAAAAAAAAAGTTATTCGACTGTGAAACCCCAGAGACGATGATTCCATACCATTGAAGCGTAGTCGGGAAATTGGGCGAGAGGGAGGTTGGTGTATTGGTATATATATATATATATAGGTATGTATATTTGTTGATATTCGTCGGAATAGAAGCAGCTTAAATCAATAGCTTTTTTCAGATGGCGTTGTTGCTTTTGTTATACTCATTCGTCGTCGTCATCGTCGTCTATAAAGTCTATAAAACGCTTTTTGATTGTAAACAATACAGACGATTTAATATTGCGCGCTCGTTGACTCGACTTGACGATTGGACTCCCCAGTTCCCAGTTCTCAATACTCGATTCTCGATTCTCGATTCTCAATTCTCGCAGCTCCCAGCGGAAACTTCAAATAAGCAAACAACACGCTGAGCATGCCGCGTACGAGGTAACCAATCGAAATCTATATAGAGCATAGTCGCACATATGACACTACGTAAATTTAATGTTTTAGATTTTATAAAATTTGTTATATACAAAAAAAAAAAACATTCTTTAGATAAATGAAACATTTTTATATACAATTATAAAGCAGTGTAAGTCTTGCAATATTTGTACAGGGTATGTACACGTCCGGTATTCAACTGCCAACAAAGTTTTGTATTGAAACGCATGTGCGCCATGGATTCACACACAAAAAAAGTAGGGAATGACTTTTCTGTGTGTGCATGGAAATGAAAAAAGTTTAAGTTAAATTTCAAATGGCAAAAAACTCGACAACAAACGAGAAGAGCGCTAAAAAGGGGAAGCAAAAAAGCAACAAAAGTACAGGGTAGAAGTGATGAAAAACCGGACAGGCCTACACGGCATACAGTTGTCAGAGAGGAATGTTGAGAGGTGAGGGATGTCATATACAAAAAGTGTAAAAGGTGGCGGTAGTTATGCCTTGTCAGTGGAAGCTCACTGACAGTTCGATTGTAGAAATATTTAGCAATGAGAAACCCTAAAGGAGAAAGAGATAGAGAGACAGAGAGAGATAGAGAGACAGAGAGAGATAGAGAGAGAGAGAAAAAGAGGTGAAATTTCATAAACTGAGATTGATAGAAGATGCATATGTTTTTTTATGGAACGAAAGGATATACAAAAAGTTTACATTCAACTAGCTATATTATACATAATATAATATTATTTTATATAATTATCAAATTTTCATATATGATTTATATAAAGGGTGTCCCAAAAATACCGCAAGTTGTGAATTTGACAACCGAAAAAAAAATCTTGATTAGAATTAGAGCTCTTTGCGATACAAGAATGTGAACTTTTTATTGAAAAATATCTTCAAAATAACGAATGTTATTTGTAAATCGAAAATGATAATTCAATTTATCGACGATCAAAACCGATACTGAAATGTTATTGTTAATCGGATTCATTTCCGTAATATATATTGCACTTCCGTTTGCATTATCTGGCTAACATTTCCAACTATTTGCTGGCATGCAAAGCGACAAAGTTTCAAGTGTTGCCAATGAACTGGCGGCAGCTCGAGTTTAGATCGTTGTATTATTATTGTTTTTTATTTGGTGTATCATAAATAATAATCATGACAATATTTAGCTGCAGGGCAACCGAACTGTAAGCCCAACATTTCGCTTGATTTCTGAGCTCTGAGTCTCAATCTGCGGCGCTCATTGTTGCCTGGCAAAAAATTTTGAGTTGTCTTTTGTATTTTGCCGCTGCAACAACGTTGACAACGAATGGGAGCTGGGGCTGGGGATTGGGACTTGGTCCAGAGATTCGGTTGCAGGATTGAGTCTAAGAGCGAGGGCTTATCAAAAGTTGCATTGGTAGTGCATCAGAGCCGCAAGAATGCTAGCTAAAAATTGTTAAGCTCAAGATAGAGCTTATAAATTGAAGGCGAAACAGAACAAGAAACAAGAAACAAACAACAACGAATGAAACTTACACTTTTCAATAAAAAAAAATAGCTTAGGCCATGGCAATGGCAATGGTAGCAAAAAAATAAAAAACAAAAAACAAAGAAATATATAAACAGAAATTGCAGCCAGCGTCGGCATAGCCACAATTCTTGACATTCGCTGGCGAGATTAATGCGCCTTTGGTTGCAGCCGCCAGCCAGCAAACAGACAAAGCAACAGACGGAAAGACAGACAGACGGATAGACGGACAGTTGGACAGTTGGGCAGACAAAAGTCGCTGCAATCGCTGGGGCAGCCAAAGGGTCTTAAAAGTTTTTTGGCCGACCTGCAGTTGGCTCTGGCGGTCATGGGCTCTGGTTGCGCAATAGTTGGCACTGCTGCAAGGATGTAGGAGGGGGGAGATGGCACTCAAATTGCAGCAGGGGCATCGGACGAGCATCGTCGACCTTCCCGCAAATTGTTCAAAAATAATTTATATTAAAACGCAGCAAAAAGACACTGAGAGCTATGAAAATTGTGCAAACAATTCAAAGTCTCGCCGTAGAAGATGCGCCCTATGATACAGACACAGATAGACATCAAAGGGGGTTTGCAAAAGGGGGATTGGGCAAGGCGATAGTCCAGTGACTGGAAGCGCTGGGAGACTTCAAGACCTGGTGTAGCCGCCGCACAACAAATGTCCAAATGATATTTTGTCATAATAAATGGTACAACTATGATTATTTATGACTTGGAATTGCAATACCGAAACGCGATCGCTGCTCGAAGTCAATTGAAGTCTCATAATCAGCGAAACAACAACAACAACAACAAAACAACAACAACAACAGCAAGAAATAACGAAAGAAAAAAGGAAAAACAAAGACTGCAGTCATGATTTTGTTACAACGCAATGGCATAATTTATAGCGCTCAGTGAGTGTATTGAATAGCATTGAATAGCACTTGGATGAGTTCGGCATGGAGTTTGAATGCTTGCTACTGCTGTAATCAAAGCTCTGTAGCAGCACCCTGTAAGTTTTAGCTGTAGCTGTGACTTAAGACACGAACTTGACTAACTTTTGTTTAATGTTTTTTGTTGTTTCTTTTTGTTTGGTTGCACTTTTTTTGTTCCTGTTGGCTAACGTTTCTTTTAATGCTGAGCGAGGTTTTATTGCCAATTGCAAGTTGATTGGTATAAGGGGCATCATTAGAAGCACGTAAATCAAACAGTTTTTGTATACAGCAATTGCAATAATAATAACTGAAAAACAACAACTAAAAAAACTACTAAAACAAGAACTAAAACAGCTACAAAAACAATAATAATAAATTGCATTGACTTTGTCAAGGGTTTGGTTTTTTTCCGACATATAGTCAAATTTGATCGAATTTTTAAGTTTTTATAATGTAATGCACTAACTATTTTAAATTAATGTATATATATTACTAGGTCTATAGTATAAATACATATAAATATATAATTCTGTCCTTCTATATGTTGGTAGTTTATATATTAAGCTTTACTTATATATTTGGCTTAGTTATAATATAACAAAAGATATTTGTTGTTCTGGATTTTCTTAAATCTATTTAAATTTGAAAATGAAACTATTTTAAATAAATCTATTCAACGGAGATCTATTAAAAATCACTTACTATTTTTAGCACTCTCTTAAAAATATATTAATATTTTTGATATATTTATACCCACTCTCTAACAGCTCAGCCTGCCCTGTATCTATGCCTCTTCTGTATCTAATCCCCTAACAATCCAAGCACTCCACAATGGAATTTCAATAATTTATTATTGAATTGTATTTTAGATGGGGGAAACGCATGCATCCACGACTCATAACTGCTGTAAATTACTTGCACAAACTGTAAATATTAATAACAAGATGTGAAGAGATGGGCTACCATACAGTCTATAGAATGAGGAACCAATTAAGCACAACTCAAGTGCTACGAAAATAACACCATGCCCTAATCAGAGGAAAGGTGACGATGCGCAACGCTTTAAGTCGAAAATTAGGGTGAGTCGAACAAGGGAAATCAGCTCGAATATTACATAAGATGAAGAAATGCAGGGGTGTTTAGATAAAGAGGAAGAGATGAAGCGAAGAGAAGCAATCGTAAGACTGTATGCTGACATTGAAAGGGAGCACGTGCGGCAGGGAAAATGCAATGCATGGAAAATTATAAATACACATTCCTTGGATGTGAATGAGCTCATATATCTTTGGGGCTAGGGTAAGATTGTCTCTACCCAAACATAAATAAAATAAAAACTGTAGTAATGCAAGCCTTGGCATTCCGACATTATTAAGCCATCAAATGAGTAAGAAATAGACTGTAATTTAAATATTTTCAATTGCAAGAAATAATTTTGAAATAAATCTACAATATAGTAATATATATAGTAAATATATACTAATATATACACATATGTAGTATATATAAATAATGCACATACTTTCCAAATTGTAATAGATATAGGCAAATAAATGAAAGTAGTTTTCCATTTTCCGGAAACTTTAGAATGTGAAACCTGCACATGATCCAAGTAGAGAGCAGCAAAAATCTGCTAGGTTCAATTTATAATATCACGTCCAGCCCGTCCAGCTCATTTCTTTTTTTTTTATGTTAAAACAAAAGGCGGAAAATGTTGTAGAACTTGAGCATGCCATGCGAATTGCATGCTGCAAAAACTAATTTTTTTCCTAGATTTTTTTTTGGTTAGAGCGGGTGGGGCAAAGCAACAACAATGGGTAGAGATTTGAGTTAAACTGCACGACTCGAATGTTTTTGATGAATGCGACGGGTAGGTAAGCCAAGCAAGAGAGACGCCCAACTCCAGCTTGAAATGCAGTCACAGTTCGAGCTGGAACGCCAGGGTCCAGCATTTTGGGGACAGCCTGTGGGAGCGAGTGAGCCTGATTGCTGAAATTCACGCGAACGAACGGACTAGTTGTAGTTGTAGTTGCGACTAGAGTTATGAGCTTTAGTTTTAGTTTTAGTTAAAAGGTTTCGCTGGGCCTCATAAACAAATTTCGTTTTGGCCATAGCCAAACCGAGAGCCAGAGCCGGAGCCCCGGCAATGGGAAAGTAATTTAAATGCAGCGATGGTGCAGGCAAATTGTGGCCATTTAATGAGCGATTAGAGCGGCGGCAGCGTCGACCACATCGATGGGCACCAAGCACGACAACGACAGCGACAACGACAACGACGACAACGACAAGCTACAAGGGAACGACCTGGCGAAGGTACCTAGACTCCTAGCCAAGGTTCGTCGAACGGACGCACACGTTTTGCCAACCATTTGGCCATTTGGCAATAAGTTCGAGTTGCCGTTATGATTAGAGTTTAGATCTCACTCTGCCGCTGCTTGTGGCTCTTTGTGCAGCCTGTCAAATTTGGCTGCCTGATGCTCTGAATTGTGCCTGAGTTATGCGACCTCTGCCATAACTTAGGCTTTAGCTATGGCTAAACCAACCATAAATTCATGTTCTTAGTTTCGATCGATTTTAGTTTAAATAACGACTCTGTAAAATAATCGGAAATTATATTAATTTACTTGCAATCCCATAAAAAATATTCAAAAACTAATATAATTATTTAAGTCTATAATTAAATACCATTTTTGTCATTTAGAAAGCTCAGATTTATTTCATTGCTGTCACATTCTTAAAAAACTCTAAAAAAAATTATAGGTACTAAATTATACGAGGTGTTTAAATATTTCAATAAATAATACTTTAAAATTCTGAAATGAATTATAAATATAAATGGATATTTAATAAATATAATATTTAATACATTCCTTTCGATTAATAGAATAAATGATCTAAGGAACTTTTACACATTTTTGTAATAAATAATGACTATGTAATAATTTAATGACTTTTTAACTATACCATTTTGATGACTTACTATCAAATCTTTTAATTACTCTAACTATTTGTAATAGACTACCCTAAATATTCAAAGTCATAGATCTATAAAGAATACATCAATCTAAAATACATTACACTTTGGACCTCTATATAAAACAGCAGATATAGGAAGTAGCCTAACCACTTTTCTAACATATCAAATAACTTAGCAGGTGCTGCAGTAGTTAGAAGATTTTTTTTATCTAAGTGCTAAATTATATAGTACATGCAATTAGATTTCCAAACACGTAGAACTCTGTAATCGAGTTCCTCGCTTTTTTTTCTTCGCACTTCTCGATCAAAATGAATTTAACGGTTGTCTTCCGATTGGCCAAACCTTAAGCATCGATGGCTCCCATGTTGCTACTGTTGTGGCATGTGGCTTCATTTGCCGTTAGCTAAACCATTAAACCTACGGCTGATTGCCACGCCCACACGCACACGCACACGCACTCACACATTATTTCGAATGAGATTGAAGTTTGAGGCGTCGCCCGTTAGAGTGAAAAATGGTTGAAGAGCCGGCAATCAGGCACATAGCTCAATTCTCAACTCTGATGTGCTCAAGTACAAGAAGCCAAGCTAAATTACAAACAAGTCAGTCGAAGAAAGAGAGGGAGAGACAGATAGAGAGGAAGATACACAAGGAGAGAGGGAGCTTGAGAGGGTCGACAACGTGGCGCACTTTTTAAATTAAAAACTAAAATCGATTGACATTCAATTTAAGCAGGCAACATCAGCTCCCTCTCCCTATCCCTCTCTCTATCTCTGTCTCTATCTCTGTCTCTGTCTCTGTCTCTGTCTCTGGGTTAAAATTACAGAGGATGAGAGGATGTCGATGTCGTATCTCAAGTCAACATTTGTCGCTATAAATTTGCCACTGCACAACTTTGCACATTTCCTTGACTTGGCTCTTCGATGCGTATGCCTGTGCGTGCGTAAGATTTAACTGAGAACTTGAACAGCTCCAGAGCTATAGAGATTGTGAAGCTCAGTTGCTGTAGAGCTACTCCCTATAAACTGGAAAACTGTAAACTGTAAACTGGAAGCTAGATGATGCTAGCTGTTAGCTGATGGTAGTAGCTGGTAGCTGGCAGCAGTCACTGCATGTTGTTTCCATCCTAACGACAGCCCTGCCAGCATCCGACGACATTCAATACACGCTGACATGTTCACTCTCTGCTCTTCCCCTCTCTCTTCCTCCCTCTCTCTTCCTCCCTCTCTCTTCCTCTCTCTCTTTCCGTTGCTGTAACTACATCTACCTAAGGTGCGTCTTGGCCCTGTCTCCTATTTACGCGTATGTGCGTGTGTATCTGTATCTCTACTCTATATTTGTATCTGTTAGATACTGCCATGTGGCTTTCCGCCAAGTCGCGTGCAAATTCTGTGACACTTCGCCCATGGGAGCGCTGCCAGTCTACAGCTTCCCGCTCTATTAATCCAGCTTCATGCTGACGCTGACAAACTTGGCGCGAATTAATTTAGAAGCTACACAAAAGCTTAAAAAAAATTCAAAATGGTGCGAGGTGCAAAATTATTGCAATAAAATAAAAACTAAAATTTAAAATATGTATTTGAGACATTTAAATAATATAAATATAGTTAATTTGATAAACGTTCATTAACAAATAAAATAAAATTGTGTGATTCAAGTAAATTTCATAAATTGCATTAAAATGTTAAAAGAAATTTACAAAATATAAAAATGAATTTAGATTTATTAGATACTATTAAAAATAATAATAAATAAATAATAATAAATAATAATTAAAAATTAATTTGTTAACTATTTATTTGCATGTCTTTCTATTATTTCATTTAATTAGTCTAGCTATTTGGTGTGTACTAGTCCAAAGTTGTTACTCAAATTCTATTTAAATCTGTTGCTGGGTATATATCTTCATAGAATGTCACTGCAAACTGTAGTTAATGGATCTCTGAGCGATACGAAGTCACAGGAAATTGTTGATTAAATTTCAACGCTGCCTTGCGTTTGCCTAAGGAGGGCAACCCTTCATTAGGCGAGGCGAGGCGAGGCCAGGGCTGCTCGACCCGCTCATTAAAGTGGAAAAATCTGCAAAACGAGGCGATAGGAGCCCTATGGAGTGAAGAGAGATAGAGGGGAGAAGGGAGGGGACAGCATTCATTAGACAGCCACTTGATGGCGTGTGCATAATTTGCAACTAGAGTTGCAAGTTGCAAGTTGCAAGTGGCAAGTAGCAAGTGGCAAGTCGCTTGTTCCTTGTTGCTTCTTTCTTGTTTGCTTGCATTAAATGCTGTGTAAGCTAAATACTAACTGCTAGCAGCAACATCTGCAGCAGCAGCAACAAGTTGCAGCCGTTTTTAATTGATATTAATTTAATTGACACTCGAGTTGAGTTGAGTTTAGGCTTGCACTCTTAACAGAGCCTACACTCGGCTCCATTACGCTCCACTAGCCCCTCTCTTCTATACATTTCGTGCTTTGACTAATCGACTGACATCGCGTGGGCTGTTTAACAGCAACAGCAACAGCAGCTGCAGCTGCAGCTTGCAACACGCTGTTGCATCTACGCTGTGGCAGCTTCAATGAGCTTTGCATGCCAACTGTTTACACTGTAGTCTGTCAGATCATTGGTGGGCGTGGCACATGTTGCTTCTTTTGAAGTGCATTTTATGAGTTTCCGTTTAAGTTCAATTATGTTGGCTTTACTCTTCACGATTAGCATAATGAGCAAGTGGCGTGAAATGAGTGCAAGACTAACCGAAGTGAGTGCTCATGAGTGTGTGGGAAAAAAAAACAACATGCTCATTAGAATAAATACACTTGTTTCAAGATTCATTGCAATGGAGTTCTTAAGAGCGAACTGTCATATCATTAGGCATAAGTGCCTTTATAATGGACAATTTAAAATATATAAATGAAATTATTATTATTTATAGCAGCTAGAGAAATAAATTGTATTCACAAATGAATTAATTTATAAAAATAAAACAAATAAAGAAATAATAAATAAAAAAAGTAAATAAATAAATGAATAAATAAATAAATAAATTAAAAAATAAATAAATAAAAAAATAAATAAATAAATAAATGAATGAATGAATGAATGAATGAATGAATGAATAAATAAATAAATAAATTAATTTAAAAATAAAAATAAATAATCAATTAATAAATGGATATATAGATATTCAAAAAAAATATAAATAAATTTACAAATAAACATATAACTATATATATAAAAAATATATATATAAAAAAATATGATAGAAGAAACTATAATATTAAGCAAATTTTAATCAAAATTCAAATCGAATATAGAGTGCTAAATGTTTAACAAGTTTTAACTCTTTATTTTCACTTTAAGCACATTTAAAACTCCCCACAAACATAATTATAGAGTATTGATAATTTCATTGATTAAATCTCAATCTTTGCTTGCTATTCTAACATCTCTGCAGACGTAGTAATCTCCTCTTACAGTTTATAGCACATCCTGTACCTAATATAATTAGATTTAGCAGCATTATGCAATTATGGCCATAATATATATATATGGAGACACTCAGGTTTAAATCAGCGGCACAGCACATCGTTGGCACATCAATAAAATACCATATAGTATATAATCTATAGAATCTGCTTGTGCCTGACGGACAGACAGACAGACAGACGGACAGACAGACGGATGGATGGGTTGAGCTGCTGCTGCTGTAATGAAAGTGTTAATGCTTTGGCTAAACGGGTTTGCAAATGGCAGCCACATTAAAGCCACTTCCGTTTTTGGAGCCACGCAGCATGGCCCACTTCCGTTATTGATGGAGGGGACACTTTGGAACAGGTGTAAACTCTAACACCCGCCCAGGGGCGACACATTTGGCAGCCATTCAAGTGTAGCAACAACAACAGCAACAACAACAACAACAATGTGGGCCAAAACATGATGAGAAATGGGAGATGATAAAAGCCAGAGAAAGAGGGAGCAAGAGAGAGAGAGACCAAGAATGGGAGTGTGCAGATTGGAAAAAAGGGAAAACAAAAGGCTGGCAAATCAAATTGAATAATTGTTGCATGAACGTGCGCACAGGTATAGCAGAGTGTTGCAGATGGACAGACGGACAGCTTAAACAGACAACTGGACATCTGTTGGACAAACGGGCAAAGTTGCTAACAAGCCTAGGCAACAATAACAATAACATTGAAGCGTTGCCATGCCCATCCATGGAGGCGATGTGAGCCGATGCGATGCGATGCTATGCGATGCTATGTGACTTCAATTCAATCAATTGAACGTGCCGCGAATAGCTAGAATAAGCATGGACCATGTCCATCCGTGGTGGAACTGGCCAACTGGCAGGACAACTGACGTGTGAAATTGACAATGTTGCAGGCAAAAATATTATTTTGCACGCGACAAACGGCCAACATACTAGATTAACAGGGTACACTGAGAAAAACTACCTCAAATGATGATTGTAATTTGAGATGCTATTATTATAGGTATTTTATACATTATCTGCAGAATATCTTCCAGTTTACATATAGACATTTAAGACTCTATAAGCATGCTCAACAGAATTTCTCTCAGTGTACATATAGGCACTTGCCCACTCCAAACTTGACAGCATGTGCAGTCCAGGGTCCATTGATTGACTAGAATACACGTCGGCAACATCGCTCAGTTACCTAGCTATAGGTCTGTCTGTCTCTCTGTCTGCTCTCTGTATGTCTGTCTATCTGTCTGCCTCCAGTGGCCGTATGTCTGTACGTCCGTCTGTCCGTCCAACTGTCTGCCTCGTTTCGCACAGCATTGTTGGGCAAATTTGTATAAAAATGTGAACGCGCTGCGGCGAAAATCGAGCAAATAAAATGTATTTGTGCACAAGAGCATGGCCAAAGGTGGGCGAGGAAGGGGGGCAAAGGAAATGGTTACAATGATGCCAGTGATTTTCAATATTTGCAACGGGTTGCCTACATGCCTGCCTTATAACAGGTGTTGATATGTTTATCGACTGGCTTGGGCCCGAGTCCGTCGAGTTCTACGTGCGTGCAATTTGCGCAAATTGCTGATGGTCAGCCACAAAATGCTGCCAGTCGCCTACAGAGAGGGGGGAGTATGTGGGTTGAAACGTGGGTATAAGGTTCATCTGTCTATTTGTGTGTTTGTGTGAGAGAGTGTATGGGTGTGTGTGGCTCTTGTACAGGGGTTTCAATTAAACAATTAGTGGACTATTATTTGAATAGACGCAGGCAAACGAGTGTGTGTGTGTGTGTGTGTGTGTGAGTGTGTGTGTGAGTGAGTGTGTGTGAATGTGAGTGGGGTTATGTGAAGGGATTTCAGGGTGACCATACTGCAATTGCATATACCCAGGTGCAAATGGATACTGCATGCTGGAAGCAATTGATAATTGATTGGTTTTTAAGCAATTCATGCGATTCGAAGCGATTGATGTACCTGCGGTATTAAGGACAGCCAAAAGGAGCATCCTATACTATAGATAGCTATAATTGCTACACAGAATTATGAGCAGATAAAGCACAGGGATTTTGGATGCATCATTAATGAACACAGAATTGAGTAAATAGAGTGAAAAGTAGCAATAAAACCATAAGCCAAAAGAAAATATTATTTATGTACAAATTGAATGAACATTTTTGCTGATCTTAAAGTGAGTTCAAAAGGAATAACACCAAAGAGAACTGAAGAATTGCGAGTGAATTATGGCAACACATTTATGTGACTGTTAAAGATAAGATTTTAGTAGAGCTACATTAAATATTTTATAATATTTTATGCTTATTAAGAAATCTTGAGATTTTGCATTTTTAATTAGTATAGCTCATTATATTCATGATATATACAACTAAGTATTCACAGTCTTCTGGTTGTAGAATCTCTACATTGTCAAGTCGACTTGTTCGACTGAGTTTTTTATGATCTGCATGGGATACATATACAAACCAAGCGAGTATAACTCGACTTGGCAGCGATGCAACCCGTAAAGTTTATGAGAGACTAGTGCATATTTTACACGCTTCTAATTTCTCGACGAAGCCACTACAAGTACACAAAAATGCAGCTAAATCTCAGCTGAAAACGGACACGGAGGGAAATTGAGGTTGAGAGAGAGAGATGGAGAGAGAGAGAGAGAGAGAGTGAGCAGGATAGAGAGACTTCCTTGTGGAACAACCTCTCTTGAACCTTAACAAATAGCGACGAAAATTGCAACAAATGTGTTACGAATGGTTCGTGATCGTCATGACAGTATGTCGCCAGCAAACAAGTAACAGCAACAGCAACAACAACAACAGCAACATCAACTAGCAGCAACTGCAACAACAACAATAGTAAAAAAACTAGAGAATTGTAGACCAATGAGGAAATCGCTTGCCTTGACTTGAACTACTAACATCACGAGTTGAACTCTTAACAGCCTGAGAGAGTCTTCCAACAAGGCGAAGATGTTGATGATGAGGACGTTTTTGCCGACAACAACAGCAACAAGAAGAAGACTAACAACAACAACAATAACACCAACAACAGGAACAACAACAATCACAGCAGCAACACTAACAACATCTACAGCAACTACAAACAAGATTAGCGCGTTGATGAGGCTGCCGAAATGCCAGTACACTGAGGACTTTAGGCAAAAGACAGACATACCATAGACTGAAGACCGTAGACAGAAGACTGTAGACTGTAGACAGTAGAAGGAAGACAGCAGACCAACAGACAGGCAGACAGACTAAGTCTTGGGCTGCTTTGTAGTTCAACTCGTTTAGCTGGTAGCCTACTGGGCTGCTGAGGTTGCTTGTTTTTATTGTATCTCTTGGGCGATTACAAAGTTTTTGTTGTTGTTGCTGCTAACTGCAACAACAACAACTACTAAATCTGATGCAATAAATCGCTGACAATGTTGCTGTTCTTGTTGCTGTTGTTGTTGTTATGGTTGTTGTTGTTGTTAGGGGCTTGTGATAAAATTAAATCGTTGCAAGTCAAGATCGTGTGGCTTAGAAGGGCTTTTGGTAAATCTTGAGATAACTAGCCTATAGGCTTACTAAACAAGCTCAAGATATTAAGCAACATTGACTCAGAGACTGTGTTAACTGGTACTTCATATAGTATCTATGAGAACAGTTTGAAATTTACACAATATGCAACTTACTAGATCTACAATATTTGAATTGTTGCATATCAAATGACAATCTGATGGCGTTAGCTCACTGAAGTCGAAGGATTTATGCACTAGGTCGTTGCTTATACATATAAGCCATAACTTTACTCTATTTTTTAAATAGATCGACAACAGTAGGGATGGTGCCCCACAGTAGGAAACCATTGTTTGGTACTTTCTGTATCATAAAGTATTTACGAAACAGAGCAGTATTTTCGGGGCAGTACAGTACTTTTGGTACAGTACCGATAATCTGTATTTTCTTTTACACTTTATGGAACAGTATTTTTCAATGTTGTATGGTATTTTTCTTAAAATTTTTTATAGTCAATTACGAGAACTTATATTCAAATATATAATCGATTATGTCTTTACAACAACTCCATTTGTCAGATGCATAGACCCTAATAGACCCTAAAAAACACACTTGAAATTTGAACACTACAACCCTGTAGGATACGTGGCAAATATGCAACTCAGAAATTTTGAAAGCAGTACGCAATTGTGCTTGCCACTTGCTACTTGCCACATGCCACACCCCTGTACTTCCCGCTCAGAGAATGTCTTATCAATTTCATATTGCCAAACCAACACGTACTGTTGCAAGAAAACTTTTTGGCCCAACTCGTTGCGTATCTTTTGCAACATGTGTGTCTTCCTGCGTATATGTGCGTGTGTGTGTGTGTGTGTGTGTCTGGGAATATTGTGGCTTGTAAAGAAAAACTTCTGCTGTTTTGGCATTTTTGGGGAAAATCTGGAAAAGCGTTGCGTTGGCGTATTCTAAACTAAAGTTTGTGCCCCACTTTTATTTTTTGCTTTTTGCTCAGCTAAAGTCATTATCATTAAAGCAATACTTTTTCGCTCAGGAGCAAGAGAGAAACTTTCACTTGTGTGTGTTAGTGTGCATGTGTGCGACTTACTTGTTGTTGTGTGTGGGTGTGTGTGTGGTAGCGAAAAATATTGTAAATTGTATCTAACAGATACTTTATCGAGCCGCAACAGCAAACTTTTGCCATTGTCCGCGAGCACAAAACTGACACACGCACACACATGTGTGTAATCACACTCACATACACACACACACACACATACGAATACACACTGACATACTCCGGAACTCTATGCATGAGCGAGTTAAAAATTGCACGACCTCCCCTTCCCGCCCACCATAATGAACAGAAGATACAAATGGCAAAGGCAATAGCGTAGCAGAAGGCAAGATGAAAACTTATTCTGACTGCGATTCGCTTGGCAAATTATGGAAATGTTGAGCAAACTTTTTGATCCTGATATATTCTATGCTATATACATATATGCAACGCAGCTACCTAGAAATAATTCAATAATTTTAAAATTTAAATTGGTATTTACTATATAAAAAGTAATTTACTATAATGAAAAATACATGTGCGAAATTATTAAAGAGAATTTCGAAACGTATCCTATTAAATTTTATTTTCTTCATCCTATTTGCTTAAATTAATATATTTTAATTTTATTTTGTATATTTAATATATATATTTGAAATTTTGAAACATAATAGATACAATTTTTATAGTTTTTTTTAAGGTTATTTCAAAACATTTCTAATTACATTCCTTCAGTTTTTTTTTGTTAATTGTTTAAATAGATATATGATATGATATACATCTAAATCATCTATCTATAAAAGTAGAAAAATAAATTAGAATTAAAATTTTTAGAATGGCATACAAAAATAAAGAATTAGAAGTAATTTAAAAAATATTTAAAAAATAGAAAAGAAAATAAATGAATTAAAGTAATTCCTATAAAATGCATTTAGCTCTTGGTCGTATTTATTGTTTTTAGAATGTTCAATTTGGCCATTTGTTTCTTTTTTTTTGTAAATTGCCAATGATTTATTAATTGTATGTAATTTGAGTAAATTCTTTTTACAACATTTCCCCAATTGGCAATTGCATTCTCAATTCTAGTTGCATTCTAATGGCAAACCGCCAAGAAGCCCCAGGACAAGCGTTAAAAGCGCGCCTGCTTTGCGACCATAATATGTCTTCATTGGGCCACAAAACTGACAAGCTGCACTATCCCGAAAGGCCTACCAAAAAAAAAATATACAGCCAGACAGACAGACACACAGACAGACAAGCAAATCGAATCTCAGTTGGGGTCTCATAACCTCAGGCCATGGAAATCAGCTTGGCCATGTTGTTGTTATTGTTGTCTATATAAAATTGTAGCTGCACCATCAATGCGATGCCAAAGATGCCAATAGTTGGCAACTTGGCCAAGACTCCTATCTAACTGTAGCAGGAAAAGCAGTGAAAGGCAAACTGTGTGAGCCAAGTAGAGATAGAACATTTGCTTTAGCAGCTGTTCCCTGTTCCGTTCGTATTTTGTGGCTCTGAGTCTTATGAGTCGTACATTCTGTCAGTCAGTTGGTCTACTGTGGCTACATCTCTGCCTCTTGGGCTGGTAACCTGATTCAATGAGTTAGCGAATCTATCACTTTGCCTGCCTTATGTTTAAGCCATGTTAGACCCGCATGCTGGCCTTTCTTTTTGCCATACATTTGCTGCACTTTATTGCAACAAACTAAAACTTGATTGACCAGCATTTTTTTTTTGCTGTTGCTATTGCTGTTGTATTCTACATATAAATACCTTTTTATACTCGTACTTTCTAAAGCCAAACAACAGCAAATTCAACCACAGCCCCGCAGTTGTTTTATTACAAATTGGAAATTTGTCTTAAATGCGCTCAAAGGCTCAGATTTTCCATGCATAAAATAGAATCACAGTGTCGCTGCACTGGCAAAAAGGAGACTGGCCATTCAACGACAAATATCATATAGAGCCAAAGGGGCTTGGGTTGCAGTGTGGGGGCGGGGGGAAGGCATATGGGAAATGGAAAGTCACAAAAGTCATGCGAAATTTGCATACGACTGAGTTACAAATTCGTTTGCCACACTTATCACTGACCGAATATCTCAAATGTTGCAGCCACGACACAAATGTTGTTGTTGTCGTTGTTGTTGTTGCTATTTGTTGTGGTTGTTGTCAGTGTGGTGCAGCCACAGTGGCTGCTACAGTTACCAAAACTTCCATAGTCAACACTGTAAATCAGTGTTTAGCAGCCGCTTAATTAATCGCAAAGGCAAACTAAATGTGAAACGATTAGAGTGCAATCAGATATACCATAAAAAAGAGAGAGGGAGAAATAGAGAGGAAATAAAAGAGCGATAAGAAGGAAGCTAAAGAGTGAGAAAAAGAATCAGGAATTGAAACAGAAGGAGATGAAAAAGAAATTAGTATATAAGTCGTTTTAATTTGCAGGCAACTTGTCCTATTTAAACTGGGTGATTACTTGAAAATAAGATCTCCAACATTAAAATATTTTTAATTCAAAATTCTCTGTAAATATTAAGAAATATTAAATAATCATATTTTTGTAATTTTAGATTTAATTTTAAGAAATACGTCATAAAATTTAACAACAACATAAACAAAATCCTAATGTAAATGATATTAGGAAGTTTTATAATATATGTATGAATGTGTATGAACATAGTTAATCGGTTAGTCGAGTTCGAAAAATGTTTCGGTTTACACGATATGGGATAAGTTAGTATGGCTTATTTGTTGAGTTTCTCCGGCAAGACCATTTTAAACGAAGCCTTCACGTCGGCAGGAATTTGAATGCGGGAAAGCCATCATCGGCTTGAATGAATGAATTAAATCTATGCCCGATTCCTGATTGTCGCTTATAATATCGGTTAGCGAATGTTCGCAGAGTGCATCTAAAAACTAGAAAATATCGATAACCCAAATCAAAAAATCAAAAAAAGTCGACGGAGGCGTGGCAGACCCCATAAAGTATATGTATTCTCGATCAGGAAGAGTAGCCCAGTCGATTGAGCCATGTCCGGAGGCCGCTAATTCAGAAAAATCGGTCAAAGTCGACGAAATTGCCAAAATCGAGTAACGGGATCTATTTTCGCTTTTCAGCGGCACCGGAGGGTGTGCTACAGCGCCACAGTGGTGCTGCTCGCTCGAAATTTGTTCGACGTCGCTTGCTTGACGGGGCG